>PVJI01017099.1:0-36426 GCA_004026765.1 Micronycteris hirsuta | reverse complement strand
GGACCAGGTTAAAGCAATATTCAGAGATCAGCAAGCCAGAATATTTTAAGATACACCTTTGCCAAATTCCTATTAGAGAATTCCCATCCCACAGACATGATCCACACTTGCTCACACAGGAATCACACGGAGCTGTGCTCAAAACGTGTAAATTCTCAGGACTGCGTGTTCTCACGCGTGTGGAAATCACTGCCACACCATTCCACTCTCTGTTTCTAGTTGACTATTCTAGATAACTTGCACAAGCAGAATCACACTGTGTTGTCTTTCCGTCTCTGACTTCTCTCACTCGGCATAATGTCCCACAGGTTCACCCATGCTGTTGCAAATGGTGGGGTTTTCCTTTTCTTTTTAAGGTTGAACAGTGTTCCACTGTAAGTATATACCACATTATCTTTATCCATTTATCTATCCATTGATGAGTACTTAGGCTATTTCCACATCTTGGATGTCGTGAATAATGCTACAATGAACACGGAAGGTGCAGTTACTTTTTTGATTTGCCAATTTCAATTCTTTGGGGTATCTACCCAGATGTGAGATTGTTGGATCACATGGCAGTTCTATTTTTAGAATTTGAGGAACCTCCATACTGTTTTCTTTCTGCCCTCCACCCTGACTTCTCCAGATATTGCTGAGCCATTTTCTACATGCACTGGGTCAGGAGAAGTTGCCAGGAAGGCATCAGTGTTTCCAGACTGGGTGGCCTGGTGTCACCTGGTGTCACTGGGGAAGTGGCGTGCATGGAGAGGAAACTGCAGGCTCTCTTTTTGCACCTAAGTCAGTAGATTGCTAAGACGTCTAATGCTGAGCAATTATTGAACTTCAATGACAGAGTGATTTGTTACTTTTCAATGGTATTTCTGGTTTGACCCAGACCTCTTAATTTTTCTGTGTTTCTCAAACTTGTCTACACATAGAATCACCTGGGGCTTTCAAAAAATACTAATACCCGTGTTCTACCGGCACAGACTGGGGTGGGACCTGGGCTTTGGAATTCTTAAAGCTCCCCAGGAGATTCTTTTTTTTAAAGATTTTTTTTAAAATTTATTTATTTTCAGAGAGAGGGGAAGGGAGGGAGAAAGAGAGAGGGAGAGAAACAGCAATGTATGGTTGCCTCTCTCATGGCCCTCACTGGGGACCTGGCCTACAACCCAGGCATGTGCCCTGACTGGGAATCGAACCAGGACCCTTTGGTTCCCAGCCCGCGCTCAATCCACTGAGCTACACCAGCCAGGGCACCAGGAGATTCTAATATGAAGCAAATGTTGAGAATCACTGTTTTACCTCAGTTTACCCTGCTGCTTACACGGAGCAGGATGTAGAGGCAAATGAGACTTCAGCAGCCTGTGCCTCAGTTTTGCATTGCACATGGGTGCTGGGGATGAAAGGGAGGGACTTGAGCCTCAGACAGCGCCATTAAGGTCCAGTGATTCTGATCTCTATGTGAGTGGATTCCGCTGTTGCCTGGGTCTGACCAGTGCAGGAACCACTGCTTCTGAGGGGGACAGCTAGTAAACGCCCTCAAAAGCTCCTGCAACACTCCCCCTGAGTAGGGACAAGAGAAACATCCCTAGGGACCAACACAGAAACTTGGGGGGAAAAGAGACAGAAATAGCACTTGCCCCGATTAGTTCTACTTCATTCATCAAGTTGATTCATTACCGAAGCATATATATGAAGCCCTATACATTTGAGTCCCATGGACTGAATAGTTCCATGGGCTATATGCAGAGTGAGAACATGCTAAACACATTTTGACGAGATGGATTCTCTGGGTTTTGTTTCCAGACAGATGAGGTATTGGGAATCACCTGAAATAAGCAAGAATTTTTTTCTTTTTTTAATTACTTTATTGTTCTTCAATTACAGTTGTCTATATTTTCTCCCCTCCTCCCCCCATCCAATCCCACCTCCCTCCCAAGCAAGAAATTTAAGCAGTCCTTTTGAAGGGGGGAGGGTGGAATTCTTCTCTCTGTGTCAAACCAAAGTAGCAATTTCATTGTTAATTAATATATCCACTTACCTAACATTAATTGAGCGAGTCTTTGTGATGAAATACAAAGACAGAGTCCTGTCCTTGAAGCAATTGGTGTCTTCTTGCAGGCGGAGCAAATGATGTGGGCAGCTGCTGCAGATGCTACAAAAGATAATGTGGAGGGAACACAAAGGAGGACGTGGTCACATTTAATAATAACTGTCACATGTGGAACGTTTGCTATTATCTCATGAAGCCAGTGTTCTTTAATTCGTATTTTACAGAAGAGGAAATTGAGGTACAGAGAGTATATGGATATTAATGAGTGCCGCACAGGTTATTAGAATAGTGGAGAGGGAGAAGTAAAGATTAATAGAATAGGTTAAGGAATTAGGATTTATGACTCAGAATACTAGTGACAAATCAGATATGCAGCGGGGAGAAAGATACCCGTCTAGGATTATTGAGTGGATGGTGGTGGTATTTACTCATTCAGACGTTGGGATGCATAAATATTTATCAAGTGCTCTCACGTGAGAGGTACCGTGCGAAGTGTGGATGTAACACTGAACAGCCCAGGCATAGTCTCTGTCTCTAGGAGCTGACATCCTGGAGAAGGGAAGCAGCATTTAATGAAGTAAACAGTGCAACAATGGCTGCAGTGGCAAGTGCAATTAAGAAATAAACGGGCCGATAAGAAAGCAAAGTGGATGTTATTTTAGCTGGAAGGGCAAGGGCGAGGAAGACACACAGGGCGAGATAAAAGTAGGTGCACAGTCGTGAGCATGTGACACAGAGTTTATTCTTGTATTATTATTTATTAATTATTGCATTATTTTCCATACAAACAACCATAACCTACTTTTCCCAATCCCGTACTTGGGAAGGGAACATTTGAGCCTTAATGGAGTGATGAGGACTCAGCCTTGTGAAGAGCCGGTGGAAGAGGAGCAGAGACAAAGGAAACGGTAAGGACAAACTCCAACTAGGACAGATGCCTTGGTCCAGAAATAGAGTTTATTTGAGGATGTTTAAAGAATAGGAGATGGGGAGATAGGTCACGATTCATTTAGGGCTATATACAGGCTCCATATTGCATAGTTTTATAGCCAAAAGTAAGGAGTTTGGATTTTATTCCAGTAACAAAAGGAAAACTTTGGAGCGAATTTGAAGCCGGGCAGTGATCCAAGGTAAGGAAACAGGGAGAGAAGACAGCATCAGAGGAGAGATAGGATGCTAGTACTGGTCATAGTAAGTTTGATTAGCTGATTATACATTCAGGAAGAGATGCTTAAGAGATATTGGGAACAGTGGGCCCGGGACAGGGGAAAGTGGCCTAGGCCATGGCATCAGATTTGGGAGCGATCAATATGTATGCTATAGAACTGTGGATGGAAAGAAAACAGAGCTAATAATGAGCCCTGGAGGGCAGGTAAATTGATAAACCAATTATGCTGTCTTCATATAATAAACATTACTCAGTAATAAAAAGAATTGAATTTTTTACACATAAAAAACGTGAATCTCATAATGAATATGAAGAGTATAAGAAGCCAGAGAAAAAGGTGTGTGTTATGTGATTGCGAAAATAGGAAATACAAACTAATTTATCATTATAGACAGCAGATCAGTGGATGCCTGAGCATGAAGAAGAGAGGGAAAGGGGAGGAAGGGAAGGAGAAAGACTACAAAGGAACATGAGAAAATTTTAGTGAGTGATAAATGTTTATTATTTTGATTATGTTTAAGATTCCACAGGTGTACACAGACATGTCAAAGCTTATCAAGTTATATATTTTGCAAAAGTGCAGCTTGCTGTATGTCAATACAGTACCTCAATAATCCCATTTTTAAACTACCCAGAATGTGAAAAAAAATAAAAAGATGGAGCCAAAAGATATGACATTTAGAGTCATAACTAATATTTTCATATAGAAACACAGAGACTGGAACAAAAATGTATTCAAATACATTTTAGAAAAAACTAACTTTTCTGAATTATAAAAATGCAAAGCTTTTAATAAAAAATCTATTAATGGCAAAATTTATAAAAATTTAGTGATAGTGAAGGAAATATTAGTTGTAATATGCAAAAAAGTGTAAATCTAACAGGATATATTTATAATTTTTTTCTTTAGGATCTGGTTAACAAATGTAGATTTTTTTCTTCTACTAACTAATATAATGATTTATACAATTATATTGTAAACCTATTATTTAAATTCATGTTTTTGTACCTACTTTTATCTACACAGTGAGGAATAACCAGAGAGACCCATGTGGAGGCCCAGCGTGTCCCCAGCCGCGCAGACAATGCATGCACCGGGACTTGGCAGGGCTGGGCAGAGGCCAGGGCTGCGTCTGATAGGCACGCTCACAGACAGCCTGGGAGAGCGCCAGCTGTGCGGTTCCCATCTCTCAGCACTTAGCTGCAAAAGCACCACATGGCCCTACTAATTATAATAATGTTTTAATAAGGAATACATGTTTGAATAATATGAAGAGAGAAAGCCAATAAATCCTAATAACAAGTCAATGAATTATACCAACTTTACAAGTGAGGTTAAAAGTATATGTAATTTAAGGGAAAATTCCAGAGTACACAAAATTTATCTGAAGACCAGAAATCACATCATATTCTCCAACCAAGAATCACTTGCTTGGTAAACCTGTAAATTTAGATGCTAAGAAAGATGTTCATTTCCCAGGGTCTGGTAAGACTCTGTCACCCCAGGATGGTATCCAAATAGCGCCCTTGAAACACAGCCCTAGAAGTTAAAATAAAAGTTAGAATTGGAAAATATTGTAGAAGTATGTAAATAATGAAGAAAGAGAATGAACACACAATGTGGACATTTTCACATAAGTTCAAGTTTATGTAATATGTTTTGAAATTATTGTATTTTTATAAGTTTGGATCCTTATTAAGGCATTGAAGTGATCAAAACCCTCAGCCATAATAAACCTATTATTGAAGTTTAAACAAATTAATGGAAATTAATTAATGACATTTATGATCAATGTTGGCTGCTCAATAAAAAATCTCTCAACATTTATTGTATTAGATATGAGTTTAATAAATTGAATAAAATGTACAATAGTTATGTATTCCTCAGAATACACAAAAGACCTTTAAGAATCTACTTAACTCCTCCCACTAAAAGAGAACCTTTAAAATAACCTCGCTCAGTTATTATAAAGAATGGCGGAAAGAAAAAGAGTCAAAATAATAAAAGTTTGAAGTGTACTCTTCTCAATCCAGGATTTCTCGGTCCCAGTTTTTCCAGAATGGTGACCAACAGGAAGCAGAAAGGCACGTACAGAGAGGTGGACACAGCAGAGCTGACCTGCTCCGTTCCCACCAGCTGTGCCGCCGAAACACGGGCGAGGAGAAGAGGAGGGAGGGGCTGTCTCTATTGATAAATGTACAGAGCCCAGCACAAATAATGCCCCTTTATTACAAAATATTTTATTATAAAATCATAAGCACATAATTCTGTCACATCACAATATTACACTTAAGCACACCATGTGACATTTTGGGTGAAATGTGCAAATTAAACCTATAAATTATTACCCCCATATTATGACCCTACCCACCACACTCGAGCAGGCCTTCCTTCCGCTGGACCCTGCGTATTGATTGTATTTAGCCAAATAACCTCTAGCATAGGTTAGTTACTTGGCTAAATACAATCAATATATAGAGTGTGAGCATATTGAACTCACACTCTTGCCAACTTCAGGGAAAGTTCTTTTATTTTTCTTAAAGTGCCATCTACATGATTTGTGATAATGTAAAGACTATAAATCATTTAAAAGATGTTTTTTATTAAAACATAGGAAAAAGGAAAAAGTATGTGAAGAATGTATAGAACCATTTTGATTGTAAAAGAAGAACTTGAATTTTGTTACTTCTGTATTTCACTAACCGGGAGGGTGAAAGGAATGTGGAGTGATGCAGTGGCAAGGTGACAGTGAACTTAGAGCCCAGGAGGAACCCAGAGACCAAGAGAAAAGGGAGGTCCAGGAGACCTCTAATGAGATCTATATGAATGTAGGATGTGAACTGGAGAATAAAGGGGTTGAAACAATAAAAGATTATCTTCTTAGAAAATGGGATATTGGAGCGTAAGATCTCAAAGATGGAGAGATTCTGGGGCATAGATTTGTCCAGAGAGTGGTCATGAGAGTGGGTTGCTTAAAATAAAAAAGAAGATAATAGTGCTAACACTTCTGTAAACATTGTTCAGAGCACTATTCTAAGTATAGATCCTTCCAACTACCCTACAAGGCAGATATTATTATTTTCTCTTTATCGGTTAGAAAGCGGAGGTTAAGAAGCTTGCCCGAGACTGTATGGCTAGTAAGTGCCAGCAGCTCACAGGTGTGAACCCGTCTAGTCTATTTCCAGAGTTAAGTTCTTAATCGTGACACTACATCCTCTTTCCTGAAGCTCGGGATAACAATAAAGTTAGTTAACCCTGACAAATTTTATATACACATACATAACCTCTTATTTTTGCAATATTCTGCTGAGTCTCAGAAAGGTAAAATAAAGCAAAACAACAAATAAACAGACAAAAACTACATACCTGGTAAGTAGCAGAACTGGCATTTAAATGCTGTTGTCTTTTCTCCTACATCCTCCAGAGAGGTATACTGAAGATCGGTATTTTAAAACACCAGGCCTTCTGGAAAGAATGATTACAACTTAGTACTGATGTCCATCTCTGTAATCAAAGTAGCACTTTTTTGTTGGAATAAGGAATACCCAGTGATGATTTGAAATGAAATGGTAGAAATATTTAAATAGGAGAATGTTTCATAACCAGGAAAAACATGAACGCATCTAAGTCATTAGGAAGACAGAAAAAATAAAAAAATCCAAAAGATTAGCGATAGGACAACAAAGGCGAGCTTTGCATATTTGACTGTTTTTCTAGCGTTTGTGAAAATCAGTTTCTGAATTGATGATATTCTTCCTGAGGATATCGGGACAGTTTGGAAGGATGGACACATCAGCTTCTCCAGATCAAGTTAGTCCCCCGTCTAGTCAAATTCTTTTAAGTTAGCATAGTCTGGTTATATCTAGTTCTACCCCAGCTTTTGGGAAGAAGCCATACAGAAAAAAATTTAAAACGAGACGTTGGCTATATCTTCATTCTGCTTCACTCATCCTTTTCCTGGATGTTAACGGTCATAGAATTTATGCCCTCTCTGAAAGACAATGTTTTGCTGTACTAAGCAAGAACTTATTTTATGGCTTATTGTAATAAGAATTATTATAAATTATATATAATTATTATTATAAGCAAGCACTTACTTTATTGGAGTGGGTACCATGGGAAATTGAAAGACTCTGCCCTTGAACCAATTATGAACTATGTTGAGAGGAAACAGGATGTATGTGTGAAACACCGAGGGAAAAATTTACAGACAAATAAAGCAACACATAACTTTGCTGCTACAATCCCCTGACCAACTTTTCCAATTATAAAATCCATTTCCTTATATTCAATAGCAGTTTTTGTAGATTCATTTCTTTTAGGGTATAAGAAAATCTAATCTTTCAAACTCTCTAGCTAGGCTTACAATTTTTGCCCTTAAATAGTAATCTCATATTGCAGCTCTATCAACAATGATGCTTTGTAACATTTCAAAATAGGTTATCTCTTTCTGGTTCTTATCTACCTGCTCAATCTGGACTTCATTCTCCAGCTACGGAAACAAAACCTGGTCTACTTTTTGCAACGGAAATTTCCAGCCCTTTGGTCCGTATCTAAAACACCCTCCAGCCTCATCTCTATCAAATCCTGCCCATCCTTAATTGCCCAAAGGCCATATTCTCTATTTACCCTTCTCTGCTCACACCATATTGCAGTGATCATTTCCCTAAACATCAGTCTTAATTTGTTCAAACAGCATTTATGAAGTTTTGCCACATATATTATAATAGACAAGCACAACTTACTCAGAGAACTCTTAAAATTGTTACCTTAGGGTTTGATGTAAAGCAGAGAGAGGCTGAAGATAAGGCTAGAATGGTAGAAATAAGCAGTGTCATAAAAGGTCTTACATTTTTTGCTAAGGAGTTTAGATTTTTACCTTGTATGATATTGCTGTAAGATCTCATATTTTCAAAGGGACTGAACTGTCTTATATTGAAATCACTGGGATGTATACTTTATTTTCCTACTTGAAGACAAAGTCCTAAGGATGGAAATTGTGTCTCATTAATCAAAAGATGCTCTACATTACTTTCAAAGCAGACCTTGGCCAGGTGTTTTGTCAGCTGGAGCACCGTATCAGACATGGAAATTCATGTAGACAGCCAAGCTCTCTCTTGAGACTCTCACCGAAGCCTAGGAGTGCTAATGGAAGCAACTGGCTAAGTAAACAATTTAAACTAATGTATCCAAATGAATTCACATGATTCTATGTACATCTTGCTTAATGTCAAACAAAGCAAGTCCAGGAAACAGGATTGTTAAGTTTCCTCAGCAACGTGAACTCACCCACATCGAACATGCATATTGTCGTGAGCAAGGCAGCATCCCCAAAGGGAGTCACTCACACAGGTCTGTGTCGTTCCACAATTCTACGTTTATCAGGGGAGACCTCCTCAACAAGCCAATAAAGTCACACACAGGTTATACCCAGAGAGGGAGACGTTATGCCACAGAAGTGAGCAGAGCAAGTAAGTGTCAGGCGTAAAGTCCCAGTCACTGGCGGCGTCCACAGCGGGAGGGGTGGGTGGCGGTCTGAAGTCAGGCCACCACAGTGGCTCATGGGTCTGGTGGAGTGGAAGCCCAGCAGGGCTCTGGTGGGAGCTGTAGTGCAGCCAAGCTCAAGTGTGGTTCGTCAGAGCTCTGTGTTCTTATAGCCCACCAGGGGCAGAGGTCCCACTCGAGTTGGTCTCCAGATGGAGTCTTTACCCAAGTGTCTGGATTTGTGGTTTTGAGCTTCCCAGGCCCCTGATGAGGGCATTCCTGTTACTCCCCCTCATTACCTCAGTTTTGACACAGCACTTGACATAACTGTCATGGCTGACAGGGACTCCGTAAGGGAGTGTCAGAAGTATTTCAAAAGTCTGCTCTGCTTTTGCTCTAGACATGCAGGGTTTTCACACTAATTAAAGAGTCTTTAATATGATAGAGTGTATTCATCTGAATAATGCTATGAGAACTTGCCTCTTATATTTTCATAAATATAATTTTTTTCACTGAAACAATTACATAAAGTTCAAGTATTATTTTTCATAATCCCCCTTGCATATGGGGAGGACATTTCTGAATTATCGTGTAACATAGAATATCACTTAGTCACAGTCACATTACCTAAAAGAGGAAGTAGAGGATTGATATATCCTGTGTGTTTGGAAAGTAAGGGGTTAAGAAGAGGTTATTATAAATAAAAATCACTGCCCTACTGTGCCTGGGCACATGATCTAAACACGAAAGAGTAAGTACTGATGGAAATAAGTACAGGGGAGAAGAAAATGACTGATGGGCTCTTGTCTGCCCGGGGGAAGGCACACGTCGGGTCTGCCACTCCCCGAGCCCTTTGAACACCAGTGTGTTAAAGTGGGCCGTAATTATAGAGGGGTTCTTTAAGTAAACACTTGCCTGCTTGGGAGAGGATGAGAGATGAATTCCGGCAGTGACCCGAAGATCTAGTTCTGTGATTAAACATTCCAGTCTGTGCTTTCCTTTAGATATAAGAGTTTGCTTTCAGACCGCTTCCCCTGGGTATAACTGCATTATTCAAGATGCATATATTTTAAAAGAATGTAAAAAGAAAAGAAACTACCAGGATAATAATTTCACCCTTTTTTTTATAACTGATTACTGTGTTCAATACAAAGAAGTTCAAGTTTAAAATAAATACTGCACCTGAAGCTAATTAGAGGAGAAACATCATTATTTTCTTACTGTTTGAATCCAATTTTTAAAAACCACAAAGGGGTTATTTAGATGGCAATAAATGCAATTTCCCCGACTGCAAAGCAATCTGTTGTGTTGGAAGTTAAACTAGGAAAGCAATTGAGATGCTGACAAAGTAGCAGCGAAATAAGGGTTGTTAGAAGCGGAATATTTGAATCAATATTATGCTTTAGCCTAATTAATATGTAGTTTGCTATCACAGTTAGGATTTATTAGTATAGAAGTATAATAATTTCATCACTCAAGTTTATTAATAAAGTTGAAAGCAGGTAAGTCTTGATACACACACCCACAGATTGTGGACAAATAAAGGGTTCTACGGAAAGTAACCTCTCACAGGGTGATCTGATCATAAATTCCTAACTGTCCAGGGCATGGTGGGTGGTCAGGCCCAAGCATATATAATTTTTTTAGTACAAGATTTATCTTTGTCTTAAACAAATCCTGTTCATTGGTTCTGTGCATTTAGGTTAACACACCTTTGAAAATCCTTTTTCTTCCCAAGTAACTACCCTTAAGAGAGCACGTAATCTTGCTAACTATCCTGTAGTCCAATCTCACCTTGTTTTCTCTTACCTTGGAGTGATCTTCCTTACCTGCCCTCCGTGATTCGAAATGCATAAGGAAGCTGCAAACTGCCAATCTGAGAAGTTTTCTCAGTTTGTTGAGTTTTGCTTCCAGGAACATCCTCTATTTTGGCTCAGATAGACTCCAATAAATGTTTGTAAAAATTTTCTATAGACTTGGATGTCCTTATGTAGACAATATCTATCTTGGCATTTGCCAAGCCCTCCAAAAGTCAAAAGTGTAATGACATTTAGTATTTTAGAAAGCAATGCCAGCGTGTTGAGATAATAAACCTTTAAAACTGATCAGCAAACTGGAGTTTATTTTCTAGCATGAGTGTGAGTTAGGCAGAAGGTATTTCTAGTACTGAACTGGGAATAACCTGGCTAAATGTTGGAAATGATTACCTGTGAGGAGATAATGAGAAGACCCAGGACTGGTTGGTGAGGATGTACAGGGCCCGGGCACAGACTCTGGAGAGCCATAGCTAAGCAGGGCAGTGGGAGGGTCTCAGCCAAAAGAAAAAAAAAAGAAAAGAAAAGAAAAGGAGAATCTGTGGAAAGCCAGGAGGAGCTTATGAGTTGCCAACCAACTGAGTTCAAGTTGGTATGGCTCAGATAATTGGTCTAGAGACAGACCTTTTTGGAGGGCGGATGGATCGTGTCCAATAGTAACTGTGACCCATCTGTCTAAAATGCAGTGCTATCAAACTTAGGTTCGGCTGCCTGCTGCTCAAAAGACAATAATAAAGAGATGGGATGGTGGAAGGAAAGTATGTTTATTCAAGAGCTGGCAGGATGAGAAGACGGAGAACTCATGTGGTGAAGAGCACCTTAACAACTGGACGTGACAGGGTTTTTGGGAGGAGGAAGAGAAAAAAAAAAAGAGAAATAAAAAATCAACAGCAGGGCCTGAGAGTTCTCTGTTGAGGGAAAAAAACGTGCAAGCCAACACAGTCTATTAAGATAACTGGGTGTAGGTCTTGGCAGGTCTCCCCAAGCTGGAATGTCTGAAGGTCAGAGTCTGCTTCTTTTGAAGTGAGTTCCTAGAATTCTTAAGTAAACAGGCTGTTTATCTGCGGTCACATATTAGTTAATGGGTCATCCTTCTCAGAAACAATGCTCAGAGAACGGTGAGGCGGGTTATGGTCGTTGTAACTTTGGACAGTGAATGCTGTCACTACTTTGTCTTGTTGTCTTCTGAACACACATCGGATAGTACAGCACTGTGTCTCTGAAGATGGGAACTGTCCTGGTTTGAGTGATATTTAAAAAAACTCGGCTTACCTAGTTAGTTTTTTCCACTTTCATAAAGACATATATTAAAAGAATTTGAAACAATCTACATTATGTAATATTTATGTATTTGTTCATTTATGTGTAGATATTCTCACCCCCAAGAACCTCGAACTTTTTCCAGCTAATTTAAAGTAATAACCAGAAGTAACTGCAGTGTAACTAGTTGCCCCTGGTTAGGCAACTAAGACAACAGCTGGACCCTTGGGGGTCGGCGAGAGCCTGTACATCTCAGACTTCCCATAGGCAGCTCCAGGAGTCCCACGCCGATTGATGGAGAAGAGCAATTCCGTTTCTCGGACCTTAGGTCTTGGAGTCTAATGATACTTAAACTGGCACAGTACCAAAAACAGGGGAGACCCTGCCACACGACTCCTATGAGAACGGGTTCTCCCTCGAAAGTAGTGAGTTTCATTTTTAGAGTCTGATGTTTGTAGAATTGGACTTCTTGACAAGAGGATTCATTGAGAAGAAAATAAAACCCTACTCTGTGCTCTAATTGAGCCCAGAGGTGACTGATTCTTCCTACTACAAAGGCCTTTCCTAAGGTCACAGTAACTGCCTGATTGGAGATGCTGATTATCTTTTCTGCTTGAGCAAATTTTGATTTTGATGTTGGGTGGCTTAATGCCCACTCGCCTTCCCCAACTCCATTCCCTAAAAGAGTACTCATTTGCTATGCTTGGAACTGCTAATGAGATATTGATCAACATAATTAATTAACAAGCATAGAAATTTAATTGCATTTCAACTAGGTAATCAATAATGATACTCCCTTGATATATACATGTATATCTTATCCTGGATGTGAATACAGATATATATGAGCATATATATTTATATCTATATGCTCATAATCAAATAATTGATATTTCTAAAAAGTGCATCAAATATACTCAAGATACAAAAAATGCCACTTACTTTACTAAAATTATTATTAGATAACAGTACCTCATTGATAAGATTTTTATCAAGTAATATATGGCTGCCCTGGCTGGTGTAGCTCAGTGGATTGAGCACGGGCTGGGAACCAAAGGGTCCCAGTTCAATTCCCAGTCAGGACACATGCCTGGGTTGCAGGCCAGGTCCCCAGTGAGGGCCATGTGAGAGGCAACCATACCTTGCTGTTTCTCCCTCTCTTTCTCTTTCCCTTCCCCTCTCTCTAAAAATAAATAAATAAAATATTTTTAAAAAAAAGTAATCTATGGCAAAATCTTGTTAGAGGCACAAGTATTAAATCACAGGTTGACATCTACAAACATGACATGACTAAATTAGAGGCACAAAAAATAGGGCAGAGTGTCTTCATGCATAGCCTTGTTCTTATATTCTTTCTTTGGTCACATTCAACTTTTCCTTTGCATTGTTTGCTCGACTGGTCTTGTTTTTCAATAATGCTTTTGATTGGCCTTAAGGTAGAAATGTGAATTGAACTCTTTTCTTCAGCCCCCATTTCCCTCCATTCTTACCTTAAATCAGCTCTGGGTGTCCCTTACTCTCAGGCTGCCTTCACCCTAGGGATCCATCTAGGCTTTATATTCTCTAGCATATGCCAATATCTGAGACACTCACTGACCTTCTAAAAAGCACCCATGCTAAATCCTGTTCCCTCAGGGATCCCACTTCCTGGGAATCTGTGCTTCTGTGGCCTTGAGAACCTGTTGAACAGAAACCTAAAGAGCATGTTTTCAATAAAAAGGCGAACCAAACGGTGAGGCGTGTAAACACAGGCAGAAATTTATGTATCTAATAAATGCACACAACTGGCTGTAATTTCCACGTGAGTACCTTTCAGAAGCCCTTTCTTTTCTTTTCTTTCTAACAAAAATTGCTGCTCCTGGTTGAAGAATGTTCATAAGCATAAATGTAATCTTTTTAAACAATAATAAACACAGTGTTTTTCATCAGAGGCTGTAGAATCCACATCTGATTCTGTATTCCACAAACTCTCTTGGATCTCAGTCCCTGCCATGTGCTGAATGAAAACAGACACAAAAGACTTAGTTACAGGAGTTATGTGGTTGACGAAAAGCAATTCCACACAACCTTGTGCCTTGCGGACGTTCGGGCTGCTATGCAGAGCACATCAGCACGATTCCTGTTGAAGTGCCATGTGTTTGAGTTTTGACATGATTTTTAGCCAGACCAAGGGAAACCAGTGATGGGGTGACATGGTGACCTCTGTGAGCTCTAAACCAAGTCATATCAGGCTGTCCCTTAACATGTTCACCATAACGTGTTTTCCTCCTTACAGTGTTGTCATTTGAATATCTAATTAGCGGTTATAATATAACAGAAACTTCTAGGATCTATCAGAGCTACTTGAAATTAGTTATTCAAGGCTATTTGTATTTTACCCTAAATACTGAATTACCTGAAATTTACATAGCAATAAAATATATAGTGGTGTTTCCCTGGAAATATCATCATTGTATTAAAACAATCACATTTCCTTACACTGAAGAAATTGATTGACTCTAGTAATATTTTACAGCTGTCACTGTTTGGTGGCATGATACTTTAATCACAGTTCCAGAAATTTTATTACTCTGTATTTAGAAACTAGAATATAGCTTTTTCTTTTCCGTCTATGGATTATATCAGTTGTTTATGTCTTAAGAGTATAATTACTGTTTAATAGAATCAATGAAAATATGCAAATAGGAATGTTGTAGAACCAGTCAAAAGCTATTGGTGCACATGAAGCAATAATTTAATAAATAAGAAGAATTAGATTGTCCTTTGAGAGTTAAGTTGCTAAGGTTCATTCTCAGGAATGTGACTAGCCATCTCCGGAACAGAACAAAGGCTCTGTATAAATACATGACTGAAAAGATCGGGAAGCCAACACTTCAATCAGGATGGTAACGGGGAGCAATCTTAGGGAAGCAAAACTGGACTGTGAGCTCAATTTTCTAAAAGGAATACTAATCCGTATTTCTACAGAATTCAGAGAAAGGCTGTATGATCAGAAAAAGGTGGTCAATATAGATGATAAAAATGGAACCTAGCTAAAGAAACAACCAGTCCCAGCTCACAGTTAGAACTCTCCTCTGAGATCAGTCCCGCAGGCTACGTTAGCTTATAGCTCTTAACACCCAGATGACACATCTAGGTCCTCCTCCTCTTCCTCTGCTTACACTTTTATTTTCCATATAGCTTGGAAGCGCTCTAAACTGCATTTTTATTAATTCCTGTTCTTTTATTCATTTACTCACACACTTAACACATGCATACAATATTATTGCCAAATCTTTCTGTAGTCTTTTCTGGACTGTAGGAGCACAACCTGTACCTCCATGTACCAGGATCTCTTCCCAAATTTTTGGTTTAGGGTCTCATTAGATTTGGAAGGTGGTTGAGAAAGAAAAGTCATTATTCTCTAGAAGCTGCCAAGAGCCTGGAGGATGCACAGCAGAAGTCAAGTTCACAGAACCTTCCAGGTGAGCTGCTGAGGGTCACCCACTTTGGTGCAGCAGGCAGCTGGCATTGGTGGCAGTAGCTTCCCTGACTTGCGCTTCCTCAGCTCTTTCAACAGTGTGTATGCTTCAAATGTTTGCATTGACATACTTTCTCATTGAAATTCTTATAGCAGCTTCTGTTTTCTCTTTCCAACCTTGATATACATGTGGTCTGAATTTTTTTTGCCATGTAAATTTATTATTTTTATGATCAACAGAGAAAAATTATGTTAGCCTAGGTGAAAATTGAATATGAGCAGGGTGATATTTTTCCTGAAATACTCTCACTTTAACAATTGCCATAGAAATAAAATTATATGTCAAAGAGAAGCCAATGAAAGTCTCTTTCATTTCTTTTGCTTGCCTTCCTTCTTTCCTTCCTTCCTTCTTTTTCCTCCCTTCATTCCTTCCCCCCTTCCTTCCTTCTTTCCTTCCTTCCTTCCCTCCCTTCTCCTCCTTTCCTTTCCTTTCCTTTCCTTTCCTTTCCTTCCTTAATGTTTATAACTTTGACAAACTCCAGTTGAGTCAAAATGTATCTATGATATTTAAAGGTCTGGGCAAGTGAGGATGTAATGAATTTGGAACATTTTTTATTTTTTTAAAGATTTTATTTATTTATTTTTAGAGAGAGGGGAAGGGAGGGAGAAAGAGAGGAAGAGAAACATCAATGTGTGGTCACCACTTACAAGCCCCCTACTGGGGACCTGGCCTGCAACCCAGGCATGTGCCCTGACTGGGAATGGAATCTGCGACCCTTTGCTTTGCAATCTCGGCACTCAGTCCTGAAGCCACACCAGCCAAGGCTAACATAGTTTTTATTTTACCTTTACCTGTGAAGTTTCTGTTCCAAAAGAAGTAATAAGATTCTCTTGAGCATTTACTGAGTATTTATGTAATTCACTGCCACAGGTTGTAGAGACGTTCCTTAGTATTCCAGGACGTAGCCTCTCATAAAAGTCCAGATTTTGCTATCGAGTATAAACTTGTCTTTACACTATCAAGCTGTCAGTAGACTTTTTTCCCCACCAAGTTCCAGTGTTTTTCCGCTCAGTTTGGAGGCTTTATTGTTGTTGTTTGTTTGTTTGGGTATAAATCTGAAACTTTAGTATTTCCTTTTTTCCAAGAGAAAATGGCAACACAATCAGGCATTGTTATTACCCCAGACTCATTTTCCACATTTAGAGATACTGTGGGTAGGATTACTGATGATCATTTAGGGAAAAAGAGGTGGAAATAGACACGATCTAAAAAGGATATGATAATTAGAGGGTGCAGATGGGTGGAAATTCTACAAGAGAAAACACCCTATTAACAGCTCAGCCATTGAAGTCATTTCTTTTAAGAGCAGATGTTCAGTGTTCTTTATGGAATATGGTGCATGTCTGGAGAGACATGTAGGGAAAAGCAGTTGAGGATAGCTATCATTTTATGTCTATAGGACAATGAAAGAGTTCATTGTGAAAATACATTTTGGATTTTTCTTTTTTTCAGAGAAGGCCTTAACTTCCATTCCCTTCTTACAGTGCTCTTATGAATATTTCTTGATTCTCTCACTAAGAAAATAAGCTCTGCCATCAAAGCCCTTTTACACCTGAGCATAAAAAGAACATTAAGAGACATGACTTGGGTGGGTGAACACAAAATACAATATACTGATGATGTATTATAGCATTGTAGACCTTAAACCTGTATAATTTTATTAACTAATGTAACCCTAATAAATTCAATTAATCCTTTCAAAGCCCAGGATGGGTGGCTCAGCTGGGGGAAATAGTGTCCTGTGCATCAGAAGGTCGTGGGTTCAATCTCGGGCACGTACAGGTCCACTCAGAACCTGCTGGTGTGATTGACCAAGTTAAAATGAAGGGGATCGCAGATTACAGAAAACCTTGCTCAAACTCACAAACTCTTCTTCAATATTTTAGTTCCAAACTCTTTGAAAATGCTACCTCAAAATGTGAAGCTCACAGTACCTCCAAACTGTGCTGTCCCTGAGAGAACCAAGAAATGTCCTGCTGTCTGTCACGGCACCCTCCAAACCAGTCACTTGCCATGTTTGTTTCCGCCATTCATCATGAGTCTCCATCATTGTTTCTTTTTAGGTGGCTGACCACGGCCCCATTACTCAGGGCTCCATATCCGGTGGGCCACAAGTCCAATTTAATGCTGCTGTTGGTCCGGATTTTAATCGGCCTTGTTTGTAATTTCCAATTTTAGTATATGTGCTGCTGAAGCAAGCACTGTAATTTCCAAAGTCGATGAATCTGAGGAGGAAAACTGTTACTGATGTGCAAATTGGGTATCACATTTTGCTTTGCATTATTCATTTTCATTATTCACATCATGGTGCTTCTTGGCAGGGAGCAGAGAATTTTGATAAAGTACATTCCCAGTGCCTTGGGTGTCATTTTAAATGGAGTGATTTTTTAAATCTACAGTTTGATTTCATTAGGGCTCATCTAATTTCTCTCAGGTTTGGGGCTTGTTGATCCATGTGGACTTGCATAGCTAATAATAAATCTAAAGTAAACCCCCCCCAAAAACAAAAAAACAAACCTTTTCCAAGGACTGTCAAAAGATAAGGAACTAATCTAGAGACCCTAATATGTTGAGGTCACACTCTCAACTACGATATTAATTTCTTTCATTGATGAAACATGATTGATATCTAGAGCCATTAATTTTGCCTTAACTCAAATTGAGAAAAGCCAAAAGAAGGTTCCAGGTGTGTGAATGTTCCCCTGAGAGTAGCTTTGCCTTCCCTGTGGACACGGGCCAATTCTTCAGTCAACTGATTTCTGAGGCACCGATGGTCAAGCTACTGTTTTGATTTCTAGGACCGATCCCCACTTTCTCATTCCAATGAAAGTACCTTAGCCATACATTTCCATTACAGATACTGCGGATACCTTTTCTGAATCAGTCCATGACTCTAATTAAGGTTCAGAACTGTTGTTGCCCCATTTCTCCCTGTAGCCGAATTTCTATCTTGATGATTATTTCAGGATTGCCACAGTTTTGAATCATCTTTCTGTAGTTCCTTTTGATTTTCCAGCTTCAGTGCAGAAAAGATCAATTTTCCCTCTTTGAGGGCTCATGCTTCCCTTGAAGTCACCTTAAAACACCTTTGGCTTTCACTTTAATCATGATATGTCTGCCTCTGTTACTGGATTACTTTTTTCCCCTCTTCCTGTGAATATTTATCATCTCTCAAATGACTTCAGAAATTCTGCCTAGCTTGTCATTTTATTTGTTTGCCAAAAGGAATACATTGATATTCTCAATGGAGGGTGACTGTTTTGCACAGAAATCTGGATTTAAGATAATAGAATAGAATCGTTGTATTGAAAATAATCAGCCTTATATATGAAATACATACCCATATTGGAGGTGATTTCATCCATTTAAGAAAACATTCTTGGTATGTGTTATGAACCTGCATCGTGTTAGGTTCTGAGAGCAAAGGTGACTGAGGCACTGGTTCTGTCCTCAAGAGTGTGGTAAAGGGAGAAGGTACCTGAATAGAACCACCGTGCAGTGTGTAGCTCTGCAGTAACGTGTGTGTGTACCCGAGACGAGAGACAAGGCTGCTCTTTCCCGGCATTCCTTTAATGGGGTGAGGGGTGGTGGTTGGAGACTTGAACACTATAGTTAAATAAGGCTAAAGATGTGAATGCCCAAAGTCACATAGATACAGTAACTTCACTTACTCTAAGGGATGAGTGATCTATATACAGTATATTTGTTTTTAATGACTGTGAGGAAAATGGAAACCTGTTTTTTTAATTTTTAAAATTTATTTTAGAGAGAGGGGAAGGGAGGGAGAGAGAGAGGGAAAGAAGCATCGATGTGAGAGAGGAACATTGATTGATTGCCTTTTCATATGTGCCCTGACCGGGATGGAACTGGTGCCTTTTTGCTGTGTGGGATGATGCCCAACTGAGCCACAGTGGCCAGAGCAACACCTAGTTTTTAAAAGTCAATTCTGCTTATAAATTTCATCTGCTTAGGCAAATTGCTATTCTCATGTCTAAAGACTAATTGGGAAAAAATATTAACTGCATGTACCATAGAAGAAAAAAAAAGAAAAAAAAGGTGAGCTATGAGAAGTGTGGAAGACCCAAGAAAATGAAAGAGTCAAAAAGATATTTTATTGTTATCAAGTAAATAGTATTGACATCACTTCTTTAAAAAAAAATAGCAGCAACAAAACAATGTATGCATTAGATTCTTTTCTGACAGTAGGTTTAGATGGGGCAGTTAAGAAAGGAGAAGGGAGAAGTTGAAAAACTAAATAACACTCTATCTACTTTATAGTTTTGCTTACATCTAACCCCGTTTCATAAATATAAATGACTTGGGTCTCATTCATTTTTGAGTGAAAAGTGGCTTGCATGTGAGATGCAATCCCATTTTATGAAACTGTGGAGATAGTGTAAACGTATATACAGTTTATAAAATTTCATTCTTACACATGACATAAAAATGCATGTCATATAAATACATAAAGAGATGCATAGAGGCTAATTCTCCAAAATGTCAAAACAATTATTTCATGTGCTTGGATTTGAGAGCTTTTACTTTCTTCATTACATGATTTTGTTTTCTCTGAATTTTAAAAAATGTATTAAAATACAACACTGTACACCAGGCATTTTGTTGTGTTCTGAATATGTAAAATAAATCAAAAGCAGATTTAATTTTTCCCTCATGAATGTGTATTATTTTCAATAACTGAGAAGAACAATACAATTTTACATAGATGGAAACATTGAACAATAATAATTTTTTAAACTCAAAGAGATTCAGTATGATCTAGGGGACATTTGATATAGAAATATTTGAGAGGTGTAAATCTGTCAGATGTTTTAGTACAATCTCATATTGCACAGAGCCCGAATCCCTACAAAATTAGTCATTTAGGATCATGATAAGCTTCTTCTCCAAGGATATTTAACCTATTTATTTAGGATAGGAATTTCTTCTATGGCTAAACTATTTCCCTCTGCTTGCAGGTAGAATATTATTTTCAGTTTTGTATATTGGTTGTAAATAGGAGGTATGTGACCTTGATAAATAGAGGGGGGATGGAGAACATTTGTAAAGATGACAAATTATCTGAAGCAATTTGTAAGGTTCATTTAAGTGATCTAACAACCAGGGAGAAGCATTGTTACATCAAGGCAGATAACAGAAAGATTAAATTAAAAGACAACCCACTAGAAACATGTCTGAAAGTGAGTTATATATTAGAATTATTTCCCCTAGGAAGACACATAGCCCTCAGAGCTAAGATTAAATGCAAAATAGATGCTTTTTTAATAAAACAAATCCTTTGAGAAATTTTTTAGAATGAAATTATTATAGTTCTATTTTCTGGAAACATGTGTGAGTATGTGAGTGTATAGGAGTATAACATTTTAAAGAAATCAAAATTTATATCCTAAAATTACATTTTAAAATTCGAAGAGTTTTTCTTTTAAGTTCTGAGATAACCAACTTTGTTTATCGCAAATGTTTCGGGGTTATGTTTGTTTCATTAAATGATAACAATTGTGAATGAAGGGGAAATAGCACAGAATGATAAGCAGAGGTAAGAAAATTTGAGTTCAGGATCTGGGAAAGCAGTTATTTAGGGAAAGCTTTAGCCTAGATATATTTTCTACAAAATATTTCCTGTAGTGAACACCCTATAATCATCTAAACTCATCACTTATTGAGGGTCAAGGGGACTGAAGTTTGGGTTAGCAAATGTCCTGGGCCTCTCTCATAAACTTCATATTTAATTACATTTTTATTTAAAAATAAATTGTTATTTTGTTCATGAATAAAATAAGCACACATGTAGGTTCTATGGATAATAGTAACATGCTAGAAGCTTATAAACATGTGTTCACAAACCAAAGAATACCTTGTTTATAGAGGGCAGGTGGATAGTTTAAACCTAATTATGAATACCTTCTTAGAGGAGAAATAATTTAAGCAAATTTCCAAAACTCCAGTACTACATTGAAATGTGCTTTACCCTCTAAACTGAGTAGGAACCATACATGTAAAGTTTACACTAAACAATCAGGACTCACAGGATACAATCAGAATACAAGTTTATCTCTGCCCTATTGATGATTAATATGCACCCTGGGAGACAGTTTTTTTCCCACCTCTGATAAAAACTTTTGGAGTGGCTCCATGACTCTTAGAAAATCGAAGAGACCTCTCTTCCTGTCAGTTGCCAAAAAAAAAAAAAAAGAAAAGAAAAAGAAAAGATGGTGTCAGTTCGATAATCTCTAGTCCAGAGAAATAATTGAAACTCTGAACTTTATTGCAAGTTCCACTTTCTCCTGCCATGAGGAAGCGCTTGCTTCCAGTCGAAGCCCTGTAGGTGAGGAGCAGGGCCAGGCCTGTGCCTCCTGGAAGGCGGAGCATCCTGAGTGCAGCTTCCCCGGCCTCCTTGGTTGAAGTCTGGTAGAGTAGGTTTTACTTGACTGAAACCCATGACTCTGGCATTGGATGTCTTTGGCCATGGCTGATATTTAACCGAACCTTGTCCTTGTTAGTGAACACCCTCCAATTTCCCTCTTGGTTTCTCTTGGCTTCAGTACTATGGCTGTGGAAGGTGCTGTGCCTCTGGCTGTCATCGGAAGACGCACACTCTTAATATTCTGCTTTATTGCACTGAGTTTTTCTTATCCTGTACAGGAAGACTTCCTGGAGAGTAGTGTTTAAAACAGACTGGGCTGATGTCCTTCCCTCAGATTGCACATCTGGAACCCATGCCTTGGGCCTGCCATTGTCAAGAGGCAGTTATTCCTCAAACAGAGTCCTGTGCTCCTGTGCTACAGTCTTCAGCCAGCCTCTCACCCATGAGTTTGACCTCTGTCCCCTGCATGCTTGAAACCCACGCACTGCATCCCCCCCTCCAAGCGGCTTCTTCAAAGGTCTCCTTACAGTGTGTGAGCTGAAAGTCCCCCTCGCCCTTCCCATGAGCTGTGATGCAAAACCTTTACAACTCTCTCCAAAGGAAACCTCTCCTTCATTTCCAGTGCCCTCTACTCTTCTGCTTCAGTGCTTAAATAGCCTTCATGTAGCTATAGTGGGCCATGACCAGAAAAATTACTAGCTAAAACCAAGTGGGAAACTCCTTATTTTAATATCCTGTCATAAATACATTTGTGCACATTATTATGTTATGGGTACACATGTGCATGTATAAGTGTATGCATATATATATGTGTGTATATGCCCCTCTCTCTTTCTCACACCCACAGATCCACATACACCCAGACACCCTGACAAACACAGTTACAGTTTATATTTACATCAATGCATTCTCTTTGTATACAGGCATTTTTGGATATGGTTTCCTCAGTATAAACCCTGTCAGGCACTGGGGATACAAAATGAATATGGCCCCCTTTTCTCTGCAGGGGATCTCAGTCTGGTCAGGGTGACAGACATAAAAGCAGATGAATACATTGTAAAGTGGGAAATGCTACTCTCAAGCTCTGTCAGCTACTTATAGGACAAGGAGGATTAGCTGTGATGGAGCGGAGGACATGAGCAAACAAGCACCATTAAACCGGCGATAGGTCTCCGTAAGCATCTTTAAGTTAATGGACAGTAACTAGAACTCCATTCTATAAACAGCTGAGCACTCCTGGAGCTATGGGAGAAAACGTGTGTGTAAAATCAGTGTTGTGTCATTGTATCGATTTAACATTTAGGGTCTCCTGCTTCTTGTCTGTTCTTTTTCTACCTGCGTTAAGTGTGCAGTGCACTCTGCAAATGTCTCACGGGCTGGAGCTTACCATAGACCAGCCTGACTTTGTAAACCAGCCTAATCAGACAGCTGTATATGTTAATCAAGAAGAACATTGTTCTCTAGAATACAGACTTTTTAGTAAAACTGTATTGTAGAGACAGCTTAGTCCAAGTCTCCACATAAAAATGTTTTGTTTTCATCAAAATTCAGTAAAATTGCGTCTGTGTGTTCTATGACTGTGCAGATGAAAATCTGCAGAGTCCAAGAAATTTAGTCATGAAAAATCAGTGCAATTGTAAGGAAAACACTTACACGTTGAGAATCTATTCAGAAGCTGAGCAAAATTCAGGGTCAGATAATTCTCTTCGGTAAATAAGACAGTGACTTCTTTTAAAAAAGGAAAGAAACATTCATTTTCTATACATCAAAGAAAGTGAATCAATTTTTTTTGACTTGCAGAAAACATTGTTTTCTATAAGTTTAAAAATAGAAATATTTTCCATGAGCCGTATTACTTTAAAACATACAGGGGTGGGCAAAAGTAGGTTTACAGTTGTGAGTACATGAAGCAGAGTTTATTCTTATATTATTACTTATTATTATAGTATTTTCCAGATGAAAAACTGTAAACCTACTTTTGCCCACCCCTGTATTGTATTTATTGATTACAAATGCCTTTATCTCCTTGTGTGTATCTGTTGACAAATATTAACCCATTAATGTTTGATAGTAACCTTTTATTAAGGCTGTTATCCTATGATACACTTTTTATTCAGTAGACAATTATCAATGGTTCATGTGGTAATAGCATAACAAATTTGCAGGCTATGTTTTCTTATTTATTCAGGTTTAAGAGTAAATTTAGTAAGATTATTGTCCTACCTTGAACTAGTTTCGTTGTCAGGGCACTTGCTGAAGAATTCAATGGGATTTTTCCAGATATTTTAGGGTTGACAGCCAATGAAAACAATATCTGTTTGTATACCCTAAAAGTACCTTTTTAAAAGGAATTCCAAGTTTTAGTAAACTTGAAACATGTGGTAGTTTAAGATAAAATGGGAGACCTGAGAACGATGGTTCTGACAGACCCCAAACAAGCTGGCTCTGCCTGTTAACCGCTCAGTATCCTCATACTTTCTTTAGAACGTTACGTCTCCATGTCTCAACATCTGTGGACACAGTCATCTGAAGTGGAGGTTATTAGGTTTTAATTCATAACTCAAAATATGTTACAGCATACAAAATTTCTTTGAACAAAAGAAATAAAGCAGGAAATGGATTGCTAAGGCACTCACTCTGTCATCCGTTCATGCAGGTATTTCTGAGTCTAGAGAGATTCTGAAGGGAACACACCCCGAAGTGCAGGCCTCTGGTGCAGGCGGTGGCCTCAGGGCTCACTAACAATACGTGGCCTGGTGAAAGTCAGCACAGCATTTCTAGACAGCAGTGCAGAAATCCGCCTGCTCCCTTAATGGAACCAGCCACAGCCAAAAGCATGGGGCAAGGCCAGCCTCATCACATGCCTAATACAGGTTCATCATTTGTTTTTTGCACAGGAAAGGCCAGGAAAAAAAATGAAGATAGTGAGGCTCTTTCAAAAGATCTATCTACTTATGCAGCCCTTCCTAAGTACTTCAAATTACTTTCTTTTCACTTTTTTCCCCTTAAGCTTTCTTATTATCCTCTCAACTCATCTTAGCCTTTTATTTTGAATCATCTACTAAAGAGCCAGATGTTCGTTTTTATAAAACCATTCTCTCCTGATTCTTCTCTTACCTCTGATAGGTTTTCCTAGTTTTTGTTCTCTTCCTTTGCATAGCATTTAAATGTTCTTGTACTTTAGCATTCTTCCTTTTGTTCTTTTCTCTCTCAAGTATGTATACTGTCCCACATTGAGTTTGTTTATCCTCATAACTGCAACAGCTGTCTCAGTGCTGCGGATATTCAAATATATGACTTCACTGTGATGATCTCTTCTGAAGGCCAGTCCTGTGTACCCAAGGGCCTACTAGACACCTCCATCTGCATGTCTCATAGATGCCTCATCAGGGCAAGTGGTGCAGATGAGCAGAATCTTGTTCCTTCTATTTGTGATTCCATGGTGGATTACCATGAAAAGAGAACAAACCCTCCATCGATCTAGACACCACTATCTACGTGACTAAGGAGGAGACTCACTGAACTTTAAGTCCTTTGTCAGTATTCCTCTCTCTCCAAAGACTGACATCTTCAGTACTAAAATTTGCCTTTGGGATTTTGACATCTACCCTAATGATTCATCCAATACACTGGCTTCCAGATTTTTTGTTCTTTCCTCCAAAGAGCTTTCCTCCACTCTGAGACACCCACTCTTGTGATCAGCCCATACCTTACTAATTTTTAACAAACACCTCTCACCCTTTTAGCTTTCTTTCTTTCCTGCCCCAACTCCAGTTACTTCTCAAAGCCCTTAGGGCTTTTCCCAGCCTGTCCACCCTACCCAACGTTTCACCGCTCCTCGTCCCTCTCACATTTTTTGTTCCCCGCTTATCCAATTGAAGTCCTCTGGTCAGTCATTATAATGACATCTCATATATACCCCCAACTTTTTCTGCTCTCACTGTGGACTGGCAAACACAGCCCAGTTAAATATGGCTTTTCATCCACTTTGCTCCTGAACCCGAGTAGGTGACCATGCTGAGGGAACAATCACACACCTGTTCTGACAGGCCTTTACCTGACTAGCCCAAGTAGGCCGCCCAGTGTTACCTAAATATTCCCCTCCATTTCCTCATGATGCTCACCCTTCTACTCTTGTAGGTCAATACTGCATATCTTTTCTCCTTTCTCTAATCTCTATCACATTCTCCACATTCCAATTTTAGCTGGTAACCTTGTTTCTTATTTCACAGAGAAAACAGATATTATCAGACAAAAGTGTCTACCTTCTTTTTCAAACAAGTCTAGAAATTTGTCTGCATTTATAATCAAATACTCAATTTATTTTTCTCTTCCCACCTCACTCCTCACTCAGTGGACTCTTCCTACTGCTTGATGGGGAGGTATCTCAATCTTAGTATCTCACTGCTTTGGGGATGTCATCTAGGTTTAAATACCATTTACATGGTGACAAATTGCAAATGTGTATTTCCAGTCTGATCTCTTTCCATGATTCCATTCGCAAGTATCCATTAGCCTGCTCAGGATTTGCACTTACATATTTTGGAAGGTGTTAGAGTTGCTCATGAATACTCTCCTACCTTTGCTATGAGGTAGACTTGCAGTTCTCTGAAGCCGCCTCCCCCATGGAGCTAGCCATATGCATATTTTTCCCATGGAAATGAGAGGAGGAAGTATTTTAAGTCATTTGCTTGAGAGCCAGAATATGGTGACCGTATTCCCTGGCTCTCATGCTCCCCGTCAGGGGAAGTCTGTACACAGGAACAGCCTCCATCAGATCGGCTCTCTGAGTGACTGAGTGGGCAGAGCCTGCTGTCGGCCCTTGCTGGATTTGAAGCAGAAGTGAGAAGTAAATCTGTTTTATAATTCCAATGATATTTTGGAATTGTTGATGCTGCCTCTTAACCCAGCCTATTCTGATTGATAATATTTCTGTTATGCATCTCAAACTAACATTTTGAAAAAAATAAAAACCTCTTGCCTTCTCTCTCCAAAACAGATCTGCCCATAGCTTTCTCCATATCAGGGAATGGTGCACCCATCTTTTAGTCTCTATGTCAAAGACATCCTCCTTTTATCTCAAAACTCATATCCAGTCCATCAACAAATCTTACTGGCTCCACCTTCAAAATATAACCAGATTTAATTTGCATCTCTCTGATGGCCAGTGATGCTGAGCATCTTTTCATATGTCTCTGGCCCCTCCGTACGACCTCCTTGGAGAAGTATCTGTTCAAGTCCTTTGCCCATTTTTTAATTGGATTGTTTGTCTTCCTGGAGTGGAGTCAGGTGAGTTCTTTATATATTTTGGAGATCAAACCTTTGTCCAAAGTATCATTGGCAAACATGTTTTCCCATATAGTTGGTTCTCTTTTCCTTTTAATGATGTTTTCTTTAGCCATGCAGAAGCTTTTTAATTTGATGAGGTCCCATCTGTTTATTCTTCCCTTTATGTCCCTTGCTCTAGGGGACATGTTGCTGAAAATATTGCCGCATGGGATGTCTGAGAATTCCCCACCTATGTTTTCCTCTAGGACTTTTATTGTGTCATGACTTACATTTAAGTCTTTTATCCACCTTGAATTTATTGTTGTGTATGGTGTAATCACACTGGTGGGAATGGTCTTCATAAACAAAACAACAAACAAAATTGTTGGAGGGGATGTGACGAAAAGGGAACCCTGGTGCACTGTTGGTGGGAATGCAGACTGGTGCAGCTACTGTGGAAAATAGTATGGAATTTCCTCAGAAAACTAAAAATGGAACTGCCTTTGGACCCAGCAATTCCACTGCTGGAATTATACCCTAAAATTCTGAACACCAATCCATAAGAACCTATGTACCCCAATGTTCATAGCAGCACAATTTATAATAGCCAAGAGTTGGAAGCAACCTAAGTGCCCATCAGTAAATGAATGGATCAAAAAATGGTGATACATTTACACAGTTGAATACTATGCAGCAGAAAGAAAGAAGGAGCTTATACCCTTTGCAACAGCATGGATGGAACTGGAGAGCATTATGCTAAGTGAAGTAAGCCAGGTGATGAAAGACAGACACCATATGATCTCACCTTTCACTGGAACCTAATCAACAAAACAAACAAGCAAGCAAAATATAACCAGAGAAGTTGAAACTAAGAACAATCTGACAGTAACCAGAGGGGAGATGGGAGGAGGTAATGGGGGGGAGGGTTTTCAGGAACATATGTAAAGGACACGTGAACAAAACCAAGTTGAGGGGTGGAAGCAGGGGAGGGAGATGGGGATGGCTGGGGTTGGGGGAGTGGTGGGGGGAGCAGTGGGGGTAAATGCAGACAACTGTCCTTGAACAATAAAATAATTTTTAAAAAGTAACCAGATTTAAATTACCTATACCAGTATTGACATCTCTACCATTCCAGTCCAAGCCTTACTTTTGCAATAGTCTTAACTTGTCCCTGTTTCCCTGATTACACTATTACAGTCAATTTTCCACATAGCATTAAGGGTGATCTTTTAAAAATATACATCAGAATAGGTTATTCCTCTGACTCAAACTTTTTAATGGCTCTTTAATGCATGCAAAGTAAAATTTGAAGTCTTTACCTAGCTAACAATATCGATATCATTGGACTCACTTCTAATTTTCTAATCTCATTTCTACTAATCACTATTCTCTTTCAACTCCCTGCTTCAGTCACTCATTTATTTCTATCATTTGAATATATCATGTAAGCTGTTCATCAATTTTTTGCTTGCTATTTCATTTGTGTGCATACCAATTACCATAAGTTAAATTAATACTATTCTGAATCTTGTCATAGTAGAGTTAAGCTTCTGGCTAGGACTGATAACTAAGAAAAACAAAGAGTGTTCTATGTTACTTAGAGATGTGTTCACTCTTTCTGTCATCTGTTGATTTATGACTTGAGACTGTAAACAATTATTATGGGAAACTATATTTGTTAGAATGTTTCTTTTAAAAAATGTTTGCTCATCAAAATGAAAAGGGAACCAACTGTATGGGAGAACATATTTGCAGTGATACATCAGACAAAAGTTTGATCTCTAAAATATATGAAGAACTCATACAACTCTACACCAGGAAGACAAACAACCCTATTAAAAAATGGGCAAAGGACCTGACTAGACACTTCTCCAGGGAGGACATACAGATGGCCCATAGACATACTAAAAAATGTTCAACATCACTAGCCATAAGAGAGATGCAAATTAAAACCACAATGAGATATCACCTCATACGGGTCAGAATGGCCATCATTAATAAATTAACAAACAAGTGCTGGCGAGGATGTGGAGAAAAGGGAACCCTAGTGCACTGTTGGTGGAAATGCAGACTGTTGCAGTCACTATGGAAAAGTCAGTGTGCAGTATGGTATTTCTTCAAAAAATTATAAAGGGAACTGCCAATTCCACTGCTGGGATTATACCCTACAAATTCTGAAACACCAATTCCAAAGAACTTATGCACCCCTATGTTCATAGCAACACTATTTACAATAGCCAAGTATTGGAAACAGACTAAGTGTCCATCAGTAGATGAGTGGATTAAAAAACTGTTGCATATTTACACAATAGAATACTATGCAGCACAAAGAAAGAAGAAGGTATTTACACCCTTTGTGACAGCAAGAATGGAACTGGAGACTATTATGCTAAGTAAAATAAGCCAGTCAATGAAAGACAAATACCATACGATCTCGCTTATAAGAGGAAGCTAATGATAAACGAACAAACAAAAACTAACAAGCAAAACAGAACCAGAGACATGGAAACAGGGAACAGACTGATAGTTGCTTGAGGAAAGTGGGAGAGAGAGTAACGGTGGAAAGAAGGGGAAGGGAGAAGTCAAAGAACATCTGTGAATGGCCCCTGGACATAGACAATGATGTGGGGATGGACTGTGGGGGGGGTGGGCTGGCAAAGCAGGGTAAAGGGAGAAAAGTCAGGACAACTGTAATAGAATGAAAAAGAATAAAAAAAAGAAAAAAAATGTTCAGTTGAAGTTGTAAATCAAAGTTTTGTATTTAAAATATGTCCTCGAATTCTTAGATACTTCTCCCCTCAGTAGATAGGACCTAATCATCCTACCTTCAGTGAGATGTACTTACTTACATCTGGTGAATAAAATGTGGCAGAAATACGTTTTTTAAGACCAGATTATAAAAGACATTATAGCTTTTCCTTTGCATTCTCTTTCTACCTCTCTCTTGGATCTCTTATTCTTGGGAAAGTCCATTGCCATATCTTGAGGACACTCAAGCAGTCCTATGGAGAGGTCCACCTGATAGGAAGCCGAGGCCTCCTACCAACAGTCAGAAAACAACTGAGGCCTTTGGCCACGTGAGGAAACAGTCTGAGGAGGCAGACCCACCAAGCCTTTGGCTGACCAGTCCTGACTACAATGTCAAGTGAGACACTGGGCCAAAAACACTCATCTAAGCCACTCCCAGCTGCCTTTCTCTCAGAAATTGTGTGAGATAACGAAGATTTATTGTTTTAATCTACTATGTTTTGAGGTAATTCATAATGTAAAAAATAGATAAATAATACACCATATTATGTTTTTCATGGGGGTTATGTTTTAATAAAATATAACCAATGTAAAAATGTACCTCCTTAATATGTATCTTACTGATTTTGTTGCAACAAATTCAAATGGCAAAAAACAAAACAAAATTATGTAGATCACCCTAAATTTTAGTAGTGGCATAATGTCAATCTTCATTGTAAAATTACTTTGTAAGTAATTTATTTGTTTATTTATAAAATAGCTTGCACCATCTCTTCCAGAAGGGTAAAAATATGAGGGAAAGTCAGGAAGTGAAAATTAGCACCATGTTTGTTGAGCGGTATGGATGTCAGCCTACCTCGAGTAGAAGGTATACAATAGGCACAAAGTCACATAAACTGCCTCCAGGCCATCAATTACTTTTAGAATTTATTTTAAAAAATACCTCTAAGTTTAATTAGTATTTATTGACCATTTACTATTTGCCAAGAATTGGGCTAAAGATTCAGCGATAACCATCAGAGAGATGCAAATTAAAACCACAATGAGATATCACCTCACACCAGTCAGAATGGCCATCATCAATAAATCAACAAACAAGGGCTGGCAGGGATGTGGAGAAAAGGGAACTCTACTGCACTGCTGGTGGGAATGCAGACTGCTGCAGCCACTGTGGAAAACAGTGTGGAACTTCCTCAAAAAGTTAAAAATGAAACTGCCTTTTGACCTGGCAATTTCACTGCTGGAACTAAACCCTAAGGACCATGAAACATCAATTCAAAAGAACTTATGCACCTCAATATTCATAGCAGCGCTATTTACAATAGCCAAGTGCTGGAAACAGTCCAGTCGATGAGTGGATTCAAAAACTGTGGTACATTTACACAATGGAACACTATGCAGTGGAAGAAAGAAAGAAGTAAGTCCTACCTTTTGTGACAGCGTGGATGGAACTGGAGACTATTATGCTAAGTGAAATAAGCCAGTTGGCAAAAGATAAATACTGTGTAACCTCGCTTATAATTGGAACTAATGAACAAAATAAACTAACTAGAAAAATAGAACCAGAGACATGGAAACATGGAACAGACGGATAGCTATCTGTTCCGTGGAGGGAGGGGGGGAAGGGTGGAAGGAAGAGAAGGGACTAGTCGAAGAACATGTATGAATGACACATAGACATGGACAACAATGTTGTTGAAAGGATTGGTGGTAGGTGAGAGGGGTGGGCAGGGTGGAGGGGGGAAAATGGGAAAAAAAGAAATGGGGACAATTGTAATAGACTAAACAATAAAAATGAAAAAAAAACCCAAAGATAAGTAAGGCTGGGCCCATTTCCTGGAAGGGTCTGGTGGGGGTGGAGAGAATCAGGGGATAACCATGTCACACATAACATCAGTATGGGCACCTGAAGAGCACCTGCAGGCTTCTTCTGGACCATTGCAATTGGCCATGCAGCTAAGTGTTAGGAAAGAAAGCATATCAAAAAAAAAAAAAAAAAGCAACAGCGAAAATAAAGAAGAAAAAGAAGAAAGAATGTTAACATTGTTTCATTAAAACTATAGGAAATGATCTTTGCAGTTTTAGGGTGATCCTGAGGTTTCCCCCATCCTTTAAATATGGAGACTGTCTTTCCTTTTCAACTCTTTGTGTTCCCTTCGCCATCCTGAAAATGGCTAAGGATGTGGTAGAACAGAGACCTTTAATAAATTGTTTTGTTGGCCTGGAGGAAAGAACCCACCTTGATGACAGATCAGATCTACGAGCAGAGCTGTTAGTTCAGGTACAAAGGCAGCACTGATACCTGCTGGCCATGCTGTCATGAGACCACCTGAGACCCCTCAAGGAAAGGAGGTTTGGGGGCCATCTCCTAGCAACACCAAGTGAAATCATTTAATATCAAACATTCGCTGTCTTTTCCTGTCATTCCACTTCATAATATCAGAAGAGAAGGACGGGCAAGAGAAGAAAAGAGCCATGAAGCAAAAGGAAGGATGAAGATAAAAGAGAAATTGTAGGGAAAGAACGCGAAAAAGGTTGCAGATGCTTGAGTTAGAACATATAGGGCAGTTGGGAAATATTTGAAAACCATTTCCTTAGGTAAAAAAGCTTTTGCTCTTTCAGCCTCAACCAGAGTATTTGGTGAAACTCTTGCCTCCCCCTAAGATAATGTTGTATCCTGGGGGTTCTTGCAGGGACCAGGGATTGCTCCAGAGGCAGTGTCAACTCTGCCAACTATTTTTGTGGGAGAGGTGATCTGATAGTCACACAGCGTCTCTGTTTCCATCACATGCCTCCCTTCCAACCTGCCAGTTTGCATTCCCCTTGGGAAGTGCTGGTGATGCAGACGATGGGAAGCTGATGCTCACTGTGTCCCCATGCACGGCACTGTCCCTTTCTGTGGTCTCTGTCTCTGTGGCAAGGGCACTAGATCTCAGTCTGTACCATACAGGACAGAAGGCCAGGCAGGTGCTTGGTGGCAGGTCCTTCCATACACTGCACACCTTCTGCTGCGTGGGGGTGAGCAGGGGCTCTGGGGGGGGTCACCTCCTCTGTGGCATTGTCCTGAGATTGTAACGGGCCCCGCCCACTGCAGCCTGAACTGCCTATTCTCAAACCGGTGCGTGCATCGGCAGTACACGCGAGCTAAGGCCTACTCCTTAGAGTTGTGGGGCCGATTCGAATACATTCTATAATTGCCTAGTGGGACACCTACTAAGGAGTCAAAACTGAAATGTCGTTTCCTTCTCTTTACTTACCCAAAGTGCCCCCATAGTCACTTCTACTAATTATTTTTAGTTCTGTCTTCTGAATCCACAAATAATAGGTTTTTTCCTTCCCTTCTCGTTGTCTCCTTCTCTTCTTCCTTTTTCTTTTTCTTTTTCCTTATCTCTTGTATTTAATAAGGAGATTGCTAATCTCTTTCTCTGAGTTCCCAGTGTCATAACTATGTGAAATGATAACGTGATTATTATTATTATTTTTAAAGATTTTATTCATTTATTTTTAGAGAGAGGGGAAGGGAGGGAGACAGAGAGGGAGAGAAACAGCAATGTATGGTTGCCTCTCACATGGCCCTCACTGGGGACCCGGCCTGCAACCCAGGCATGTGCCCCGACTGGGAATTGAACCGGGACCCTTTGGTTCCCAGCCCGAGCTCAATCCACTGAGCTACACCAGCCAGGGCGATAATGTGATTATTTTGACATAGCTTGTTCCTTCTAAACCATTATCAAGACCCCAATTACCAGTGTATTCTTTTCTTAGTACACACAGCTCACCTGGTTAATCACAGATAACCTATTCTAGTCATTTGCCTGATGTTGACATGAGCTATTTTTCCTTAAATTTGCTTTCTCCTTTTTCAGAATAAGTATAGCATGTGTTCATAGACTTATACTTAACACAGTTAATTTAATATTACCAGAAGACAAGGTTTAAATGTAATTGTCCTGTTGGTGTAAATTCATCTAAAATAGCTAGATAGTCTTGTCATTTAACTGCTCTCTCCCCCATTCTGTTTTCTTTGGTTTACCATTTCCAGTCTGAAGATGTTTCTCCCAGCGAGAAAAAAGTGGAGTTGTTTCGTCTTTTCCTTATCATCTGTTCGCATTAGACTGCCTCTTCCAAACACTGAGGCTATTTTTAAAAAAATTCTTCTTGCCCAAAATATAATGAAAATAAAGCCCTTTTAGATCTCTGCCATTCTTTTCCGGGCTTAGTTCATTGTGGTTGTAATGTTTCTCACACTGAGTATCATAATTATTTGTTCTTGGGCGTGAAATTTCTCTTTTGATCTTTGGCACACATGCTTTAAAAACCAAGCCATGCCCTGGCTGGATGGCTCAGTTGGTTGGAGTGTCATCCGTACACCAACAGGGTGTGAGTTCGATCTCTGGTCAGGGTGCAGATGGTTGGCAAACAATTGATGTTTCTCTCTGTCTCTCAAATCAATAAGCGTATTCCTGGGTGAGAAATAAAAACAAATCCACTTAATAGGACACTCTGTGCACCGCTCTGTCTACTCCCTACTCCCTTTTTTTTTCATTTGTGTGTGTACTCAAAATTTAATATTTAAACATTAAATTTAAATTCTCTCTTGGGAATTGTAAAGTCGTCTTTGGTTCTGAACATGGGATCATGGCTTTCTCTGATAGGCACCAAAGTATATAAACGAACTCCTAAGTAAGTTACACATCTGTTACCCTTCTTTCTGTTTCCAGAAAATCCGGTTCTTTCATGCCCACACGCTATTGTCTCTGCCTGAAAAGACTTTTGCTTCCTTGTACATGTTTCGGTTGTGAGAAAATCTGTCTCTCACTTCAAAACCTTCCTCCAAAGTTCTTTCTAACCCTCCCTCCTGTGGCTGCATGGTCTGCCTGTCGGCTCCCAGCTACACTTTGTCCCTGCTCCATCTAGCACTTCGACATCAGAGTATGATTACGATGCTGTGTGTCTGCTTTTCTGCATGAGGGTAGCCATAGGGTTTAATCATCCTTTTGGTGTTAATATCTTGTGTTTAATAGTCTCTCAACAATTGCTCATTTCACACTTACAAATGGAGATGTGCCTAAGCCACCCTTTCTAAATTGAAAACACTCAAAACACACCACAGAGCACTACCCCATATTTGCCTGGCTGTTCTGCTCAGCACTTAACATACTATATATTTTATTTATTATCCTTATTTACTGCAGTAATATATGTAAAATACTTAGAATTCTACATGGAAGCACATGCCTAGTAAATATTGCTTCTTGTTGTTAGTCATTAATGTCTCTCTGAGTTGCTATGCTGGTCTGAGCAGTGATAATGGAATTTTATTTACAATCATTATTACCAACTCCCGTCATTCTCAATGGTTAAAGAGAGCAGACCTTTCCTTGTGTTTTATTGAATTCTGTACTGTGGCGGTGCATGCAATATTTTGTTTGTAAACATAGTTAAGTCATTATTTTTTACATATAGATTTCTTACTTTCAAGTGGATGATTTGGAAGAATGCTAGACTAGGAACCAGAAGACTAGATTTTACCAGCTACGTGACCTGGGGTGAGCTCCTTCATCTGCCTTTCAAATAAGCAGTTGGGAAAAGCAAAGGCGGCTTTTGGGTGTCGACTCCACTGTTCTTTTCCAGTAGCAGCACTGCTGTTCCTGTTGAGGCTGGTGTGTCCCCAGAGACCTTGTCACACTTCAGGGCCGTAAGTTTCTGTACCACTCGAAGTTGGTATGCATGGGGTGACTAATCCCTCGTTGTTCCATCGTTTGCTATTCTGCAAATGAAGAACACAGTGAAGGATTTTGTTCTTCATTCCAGTGGATCCACAAGCTCCTACTCCCAAGTGCTCGTTGGAGTCTCCTGGAATACTGTCTAGCACAACCCTCTCTCTAAAACTGCCTGGATAGTGTTTTTAGTCCGTGAGCTGCAGAGCTAAGGGCAAAGGCCACATCTGTTGCCACCTCAGGGATATTGCCCCCTACAGGAAAGCATCAAGTGCTCTGTTCCTGTTTTTATGAATCCAGTGTCTCCCAGTTCCCCCTCTGGGGCCACAGTGTGGTCAAGATGGTTTTCCTGTGGAAAAGAAATGGTTGGATTCCATCTTTCTTTGTAATGGCAGGGAAGATACTGGTTTCTTTCATCAAATCTATGTCATGAAGATGTTGTGACAACTGAGGAGCGAGAGTTTATGAAGTGCTATCTTCTACACAGAGGGAAAAGGAGATAGAGAGGCCCACTCACCAAAACTCCTGAACGTTAAGTAACCTTTTCTGACCATGCTCGTTAGAGCTCATTTTGACCATTAAGACTCTTGAAGTCCTGTGTATGTGACTGGCACTTTACCAGAAGTTTTATTTTCATATTTGAGAATAGGGAATAGTGACTTTTCTTTCTAGTTCTTATTTTTAATTCCAAATCTGTGCTTCCTTACAAGATTTCTTACGGTTTAGTACAGATGGGGATGGTCAAAGAAAATGGTCTGAGCATGGCACCATGGCCGGCCTGCGAGCCAGGATTCACTGGCTGTCACTACCAACAATAAAACAACAGGCAGACATTTTCATTTTTGTCATCACAGAAGAACTGTATTTACTTGTAAGTCCAGGCACATACACTGAGAGAAGCTCCTACTGAAGAAACATTGGGTAGCTTTGTAGAAATCCCCCTCTCAGTCATGAGCTATTCTAGTGAATTCCATGAATCCCTGTCGTGGGGTGTGTCGGTCCTGCCGTAACCCATAGTGACC
>PVJI01017098.1:0-36549 GCA_004026765.1 Micronycteris hirsuta | reverse complement strand
TTCCAGGGATAGATACTTCCGTGGTGAATTCAGAAGGAGCATAACTCTGCTGATACCTCCACCTTAGACATCTTACCTCCAGAGCTGTAAGATAATAAATTTGTAAGCCACTCAGCTTATAACACTCTGTTACAGCAGCTTTTGAAAACTAATACATTTCTAGATCTTCAATTGCTTGCAAGGAGTATTTTTTCAATCACCTAGTTAAGTAAGTCAAATGTCGGAGAAATAAATCTATTTACTTAAATATTCTAGTTGCTAAAATTTAATCCAGAAAAAGTAAAATAACATTACAAACAATTAAGTAATATCTGTATTCAGAGGATGAATTTAATACAGGATCATAAAAATATAGATAATTTAATGCACTACAAAAAGCAATTATATCTATAGCTCAGTTATTCTCCCAGAATAATTAATGCTTCATATAAATGGACACAAAACTTTATGTCCTTCACATATTTATCTTACTCCATTTTATTGTATATCATTTAATTGCCACATTTAAAAATTTGTCTTTCCACCTAGGGAAGTAAACTATAATATTTTTAAAAAGCATAGAAATGTCCCAAATAAAAATTTGTTTAACTCCATCCTCTAGTTTATGCAGTCCTATAGCCTCTCTCCCATTGTACAATTCATACAAGAAATTTGGTCCCCACAATAAACCTTTGCAAAAATAGTAACACAGATATGTTAACTGTTTTTAAAACGTACAAGTAATGATTTCAAAGGTAAACATTTTGTCTGATTTTTACAAACCTCACTGTTAATAGACTACTGCCAAACGCAATGTCAAAACATAATTAGGCTCACGTTTTTTATTTAACATGTCATAAAACCATATAACTGGATTTTATCAATGTAAAATTAGTTCTCTGAAAACCAGTATACTCTATTGAAAATATTTGTATTTTAATCAATAAAATTAACTCCTTTAAACACAGAAATAGCATTTGAATGTTAATTTTTCTTTCTTGTGTAACTATATGTACCAGAAAAGAGGACTATTACCCTTCCAAATATCATGTAGAAGTTGGCTCTTTGTATTTTTAAGAGATATATGAGTATTCCTTCCCTTTTAAATTTTTACTTCTGTTCTATATTACAGAATAAATAGGTCAGTGTCACTGCCTTCATACCAAGAGAAAATGACAAGCACTGTGGAATAGGTGACCATCTGTCTAACTCTTCAAGACCTAGGTTTGGCATTGCTTCCCACAAGAATACATCTTTGCAATGCAGGGATTCAGATTCTCTCAATTATTACATAATCATTCCACAATGAGAATTGAAAGAGTGAAGACAAGTCATCTGATGTAATATAGGTCAAATATCCATATTCACTGAGCATCTACTATGTGCTATCATTGTGGAACTTACAATCTATAGACATTATTAAGAAACAATCCATAGCCCGGCTGGTGTAGCTCAGTGGATTGAGCGCGGGCTGGGAACCAGAGGGTCCCGGTTCGATTCCCAGTTGGGGCACATGCCTGGGTTGCGGGCCAGGTCCCCAGTGAGGACCATGTGAGAGGCAACCATACATTGCTGTTTCTCTCCCTCTCTTTCTCCCTCCCTTCTCCTCTCTCTGAAAATAAATAAATAAAATCTTAAAAAAAAATTAATTAATTAATTAAAAAAAAAGAAAGAAACAATCCATAGACAGATAAATAAACAGATGTTGACATAATGTGTTAAGAAAAAAAGATGACCATCTGCCAACAATGCTATGAAACCATAAAGAAGGATTCTACGAAACCTCTAGACCTGTCCACGAGTTATTCACAGATTTCCTGGAAAAGATAGACCAGCACTCATTTCAGTCATTAGGAAAGATGAGTAAGAGTTTGGTCAGTGGAGAAGGTAAGAAGGTTCTCCCAAGGCAATGGAGAAAAGTGAAGTAAAAACAGAAGTGTGGCCACTATTTGGTTTCTCTCAAGGGGGCACTTGTACAGGATGTTTTTTAAGATCACTACCTGTGTAGGGGTGCAAGAGGAAGCAGGACTGGGCAGAAGAGGAAACTGAACTATGATGCAGGCAGTCCAAGTCTCATCCAGCGGAAATCTCAAAGAATAATTTACTCATCACAAGTATTCTCTTTTCACATGTATTCAAAAATATATCCTGAAGGCCTAGTATGTGCCAAGAATTAAGCTAGGTACTAAAAATTTAGTGGTTAGCCAATGACAGACTTAGTTTTTGTTCTTAGAATTTATAGTTGAGATACAAATTTAAGTAAATCATGAAATAAATGTATAATCATAAATGGTGATGAATACTATGAAGAAAAGATAGGGTGTGAAAGATACTTAAATAATATCTTAAATGTTTTAAACTTCTATATCACTTAAGTAGTATAAAATAAAACATCAGCCCTGGCCAGTGTGGCTCAGTTGGTGGGAGCAACATCCAGTAACCGAAAGATTGAGGGTTTAATTTCCGGTCAGCGTACATACCTAGGTTGCATGTTCAGTCCAGGAGCATATAGAGGGCGACAAATCAATGTTTCTCTCTCACATCGATGTTTCTCCCTCTCTAAAAAAAGCAACAAAAAAAAATGTCCTCAGGTGAGGCTATAAATAAATAACATCAGTGTTATTAGATGCTGAACTAAAGAAATGATATACAGTTCAATAGAAGGCCAATTATAATCCTAGCTATTATTGTGAAAAACCCAGCTGAATAACGATTTTATCCCTAAAATGTTTACATATGCCTCTTGGCAATTATAGTGCCTCACATTTTTCATTTACTATATCATTACACTTGCCTGCTGTATCATTACAAAGATATAGACAGAAATTTGAATAGTTTCGAAAATCAAAATTTTTCTCCTTAAGCGACTGTTATTGACATTGTAAAGAATATCTCATAAAAGAAGCATGAAATTACATTAATGTAGATTATCAGCTACAGAATTCCATTTTTCTAAATAATTGTCTCAAAGATTATTAGAATTCTCTGGTTAGGACAAAATATTTGGGGGAAAATATCATATCACCTTTATTTATTTTCATTTCTTTATTCCATTTCAAATGAAATTCAGATTTGTTTTTTAAGTAAGTTTTATTGATTATGCTATTGCAGTTGTCCCAATTCCCCTCCACCCAGTACCTCTCTTCCCTCCAGCAATCCCCCTGCCTTAGTTCATGTCCATGAGTCATGCATATAAGTTCTTTGGCTTCTCTATTCACTATGCTTTTCTTAACATTCCTCTGCCTATTTTGTATCTACCAATTATGCTTCTTAATCCCTGTGTCTTTTCCCCATTCTCCCCTTTCCACCTGCCTGCTGATAACCCTCCGCATGAGCTCTGTATCTATGACTCTGTTCCTGTTCTGGTTGTTTGCTTAGTTTGGTGTTGTATTTGGTTTTTAGATTCAGTTGATAGTTGTCAGTTTGTTGTTCATAGTTTTGATCTTCTTTTTTTAAATAAATCCCTTTAACATTTCATATGATAAGGACTTGGTGATGATGAACTCCTTTAGCATTACTTTGTTTGTAAAGCACTTTATCTGTCCCTCCATTCTAAATAATAGCTTTGCTGGATAGAGTAATCTTGGCTGTAGGTCCTTGCTTTGAATAATTCTTGCCAGTTCCTTCTTGCCTGCAGAGATTCTTTTGAGAAATCAGCTAATAGTCTCAAGGGAACTCCTCCGTAGGTAACTCTTTACTTTTTTCTTGCTGCTTTTAAGAATATCTCTTTATATTTAACCTTTGGCATTTTAATTATGATGTGTCTCAGTGTGGTCCTCTTTGGGTTCAAGTTGTTTGGGACTCTCTGAGCTTACTGAACTTATATGTCTCTTTCCTTCACCAGATTGGGGAAGTTTTCTTTCATTATTTTTTTAAATAAGTTTTCAATTTCTTGCTCTTCCTCTTCTCCTTCTGGCATCCCTATGACTGGGATGTTTGCACTTTTGGAGATGTCCCAGAGTCTTCTTACTCTCTCCTCATTTTATTGGCTTCTTATTTCTTCATTTTATTCTGGTTGATTGTTTATTTCTTTCTTATGTTCCAAATCATTGATTTGAACCCCAGATCCCTTCCCTTCACTGTTGGTTCCCTGTGGATTTTTCTTTATTTCACTTAGTATAGCCTCCATTTCTTCCCTTATGTTTTTGGCATACTCGGTGAGTTCTCTGAGCATCCTTATCACCAGTGTTCTAACTCTGCATCTGATAGGTTGGCTATCCCCACTTCATTTAGTTCTTTTTCTGGAGTTTTGTTCTGTTCTTTCATTTGAGCCATATTTCTTTGTCTCCTCAATTTGGCAGCCTCCCTGTGTTTGTTTCTGTGTATAACATAGAGCTGCTTTGACTCCCTGTCTTGGTATACCTGTTAGGTTGTATGGGGTGGAGCCTTAGGTAATTGCCAGGGTGGGACAACCCACTTCACTGCTTTGTCATGCTGTATGTGGGAGAGGGGTCAGAGAAGAGACAATGCCACTGCCTGGCTACTGGAGGCTTGTTTGGCACTTTCCCCATTTCCAGTCACCTCACCCACTTCCGGTATGTGACTGGCAGCCCTCCAGTTGTTGCCCTGGTGGTGGTTCCCAGAGTGGGTAGGTTTGCGAACATTCTAGGACCATGTAGGCCCTTTATACAGACTCTCTGATTGACCAGCAGTTTCTTCTGCTGCCCCAACCCCTACTGATTTTTACAGCCAGAAGTTATGAGGCTTTGTTTTTCCAGTGCTGGAACCCTGGGCTGTGAGGTCTGGCCTGGGCCTGGGATCACTCGCTCCCCAGGTATCCCTCATGACTTTCATCCACCACATGTGCACGTGAGACCGCCTGTTCTGCTGGCCACTGCTGCCTCACTGCCGCCACACCACATCCTCTCTGCCCTGGCTCCCCATTCCCACCCCTCCCACCGGTCTGCATGAATGTGGCTTCTTTAAAACTTTGGTTGTCAAACTTCCATATAGTTTGATTTTCTGGCAGTTCTGAGTAGTTTTTGTTTTGCGGTTAGTTGTGATCTTTCTTATGGTTGTGCAAGGAGGCAAAACCTGTCTACCTACGCCTCCATCTTGACCAGACATTTCACCTTTAAATTCATATTCCTGGGCTGATAATACGAGGAAAAAATCTGCATTCTATTTACTAATATTATTTTAGAGAAAAACAGTATTTTTTTGAAAAGGCTGAGACTTCTATCTTATCTATACCTAAAAATACATGAATAAGAAATTTAACATCTACTCATGGTATTGCATTTCCCATGTGTATTCCTATCCATGCTGCATATGTAGTTAAAAGCCCATATGAAATGCTACATCTGTCCTGTTTTAGAGGATTTGGACAGTAACACTTTCTATTTATCACATCACAATTGTGCTTTGAGTTCTGATCAGATTTTTTAAAAATTAAAGACAATCTGCCTCTACTTCCTATGTTCAAGATTTAGATTGGACAAGATTTTGCCATTTTTAATATTAAGTATCTTCACTCCAAGTCATTACAAAATACATCTCTAGAATCAAATAAAAAATTTCAAGTGTTTCTAATGTAGATTGCATAAGGTTAAAACACCTCAACATATTATACATATATTCATACGGCCAAAGAGATTCCATTCTCATTTTTCATCATCAAGGTATTTATAATACTTCTATCTTCTTTTGCTTTTGTGACCTCAAGTCAGAAAGGCCAAAGCATATAAAGGTCAAGATAGATGTCAAATCAAGCAATTACTGAACAGGGAACTTGGCTGTGACCCTCAGATTAGAAATGGTGACCTGTCACAGCAACAGGGGAAAACCTTCCTGCAACTCCTTCCCCTGTCTTATGAAATACAATCTACATCTGCAGTTTAGACTGAAAGAAATTGATACCCTTCATTTGTGTTTTAATCTTTTTTGCCCTTCATATTGGGATCGTCCTCCCATTTTCTCCTTGGCTCTGAATTATAGACATTTGAGAGAAAAAATTAGTAGGGCTCAGGTGGGGAGGGAAAACATACCATCATGAAAAATTAGAATACCAAACACAACACAAAATATTGTAACATCACTTTTATTCATATAACTTTATTTGCAACTGTATGAAAAGTAGACAATTTATATAATAGCAGTGGTCTCAATGAACAGTTCTGATATTTTTCCTGCAGTGGGTCATTTGTAGAAGTACATTTTTTAAACATTCTTTAAGAGGTGAGTAAAACTTGCGAATTTATTTATATATTAGGGTTTTGATTCATGCAACCTTTAGAATCTTATTCTTTCCTCTTTCATTCCAAAATAAAACTGCCTCTCTTTACTCCAGATGGTATGTTGGAAAATATTGCCTTTATTACCCATGTTACCACTACAGCCCACATGCACTACTGAATGCCTCCACACAAACACTCCATCCTGCAGAACACCCATATTGGTCTTTTATTTATCAAAAAAGAGAAAGAAAAGATTTACTTATGAATTTGGAGTTGAGGCAGGAAAAAAGGAGGGAACTTCAGTCACAACAGCAGTTCAATGATGACATCAAACTAAGAGGTTTCTTGCTTGACCTTTTCCTGCTTGACTTGCCAAAATTTACAAGAGAGTATCACCAATTAAATAAAAAATCTCAGCTATGTTTCCTAGTAAATTACTAAATTCAGATGAATTAATGGATTTTGGCTGTTAAATATAATTATTTCCAGTACAATTCTTTAGGTCAAGTAGCCTCATTCGAAAATCTGACTTTGAAATAAGCTGATAGAATAAAATCAGAGGGCAAAAAACTAAATAAATAAACAAACACACCAAAAAAATAATAAAACACAGGCTTGGAACTCCATTGAGAAGGAATTAATCTGGGAAAAATAAAACTTTTGAAAAAAAATTAAGATCTTACTTTTTAAGATTCTTATATTAGTAAACTTTACATGATGACATTAATATAAGACTATAAATATATTACTTCAGGTGTTTTCATTTCAAATTCCACTCAATTCTCTTTATTGAAAAAAATAATTTGAAGGCTTTCTTAGTTGCAAATTCAGAAAAACAAAAGGAAAAGTTCCCATATCAGTCAAAGTGTCGGTTCTGTATGAACTACACCTGTGAAGCCTAGTTATTTTCTGCCTTTATGCTGCTCACTGCTTTGACTTCTTTGTTGAAGGGTTCTAATCAGAGATCCTATCAGAAAGCCTGGCATATCATTTTTGTTATTGTAACTGGTTCTTTTAGTCACCAAAGAAGCTCAAGTAGTATGTGTGCTTTGAGCGGTCAGTTTAGAAAGCTGCACTGTCCCCCCAAGTCCGTTCATGGGTTACATTACTTTTGGAATATTCTTTCTTCCCAAAGCATAAACGCACAGGTGGCAGGGGCAGGGGCAGGATGAACTCCTAGAAATTCCAAATCATGTCTTTGCAAAAAATCATCTTCATCTCTATCATATGCAGTATCATGTACAAAATTCCCAGAGCTGAGGCTAAACAAAAGAAGTCAGCTAACAAACACTTTGAATTACTACATCATATTTCTTCATCGTGTCTGTGGTTAACAAAACTGGGAGTGAGTAATACTGAAGATGCAACCTGTGACGGCTTGATGTGTTTTCTGTTTTCCCAAGAGGTGTGGACAGATTTAAAAAAAAAAAAAAGACTTGTGTACTGAAAAATAATCGTCTAGGAGTAAGAAACTGGCATTTAAATAGGGGTGGATTCCCTCCAAGTTTTACCCTGGTGGCTGCAAAATATGAATCACAGAAAACAGGCAACTCCCTGTGGCCAGCATTCCTACTACCCACCTTCAGTAATGCCGATTACTCTGGGTGGGACCAATCTTACACACTGGACCATTTTCATTATTTGTGTATATATATATATATATATATATATGTATGTATATATATATATGTATATTATTTTGGGGGGCAGGGGTCTATGGGCTTCAGACAAACTGAAAATAAAATTATACGGTTCAAGGATAGGGAAAAGTTAGACTGTAAGTTAGAAAAAATGTTTTTACTTTACTAATTAGTGCTTATTCCTAATGTTTTTATTAATTTTGAAAACTTTAACTCAAGAAAACATTATAACTTTCTCTGGAATTATCACTATGCACTAAGAATGTCGAAAGTTTGTTAACATGTTCATTTTAAACCCCGTGTTTTCTGGACAAGAAAAAAATGATGAATGGAAAATGAATTTAGAAGACTACATTTCATCATAATGAGTCACTTTACTATTGTCCTAAAGAAACATATTTGTGAAATGGAACCTGCGGTAACTAATTTTTATATACATTTATTTTTCCAAAAAGCTATAAGCACTACCCAGATCAATGCCTAACCTTTACCAAAATGCCCTAACAGCCCTGGCTGGTGTGGCTCAGTGTATTGAGCACTGGCTTGCAAACCAAAGGGTCTCCAGTTCAATTCCCAGTCAGGGAACATTCCTGGATTGTGGGCCAGGTCCCCAGTAGGGGGTGCACAAAAGGCAACCACACACTGATGTTTCTCTCCCTCTCTTTCTCCCTCCCTTCCCCCTCTCTAAAAATAAATAAATAATCTTTTTTTAAAATGTCCTACCAATCCTATATACAATAAAATATTATTCCGCCATAGGGAAAAAGGAACTCCTGTCATTTGCAACAACACAGATGGAACCTGAGGGTATTCTTTTAAGTAAAATATGACAGACAGACAAAGACAAATACTGCAGTGCATCAATTATATGTGGAATCTTTTAAAAGGTCAAAACTCATAGAAGCAGAGAATAGCAAAGAGGTAGCCAGGACCGGGGAATGGGAGAAATAGGAAGAGGTTGGCAAAGGGCACACACTTTCAGCTGTAATATGAATAAGGTCTGAAGATTCAATGTGTGATGTGGTGACTATAGTTGATAACATTGTATTGTGTAATGGAAATTTGGTAAGAGTAGAATTTAAATGTTCTCACAAAAAAAGATAAATATGTGAGGTGATAGATATGTTAACTAGGCAGGGAAATTTTTTTTCATAATGCTTATGTGTATCAAATCATCACAATGTATACTTTAAATATCTTAGAATTTTATCTGTTAATTATACCTCAATAAAGCTAAAAATTTCTAACAACCAATCGATATGCAATGAATTTATTTGGTCTTCTTACAACCTTCTAAATTAGAAAAAAGTTAGAATTTTCCCATTTTAAAAAGGAGAAAACTGAGATTAAAAATTATTATGACTATGGCCTGAGCTAATTATTAGAAGAATAGTATAGACTCCAGACCTCCTGGATTCCAATACACCACTTCATATTAACCCTCTCAATATGTAATGCAGTCCCCAAATTTTTATGTAATCTGTCTTTCTTCAGGAATTCAGAGAAAGCACAAGTAAGATCTATCAAGGCTTCAGAGAGTCAGCAGACTTTGAGAAGAGCCTTAAAACTGGGACCAACTGGGGTAGGTGAAAGAATAGAAGAAACATATGTCAGGAAGGGGAAAATGGTAGCTAAGTAAAATCGTTACAATAACATTTATTAAGCACATGTATCAGATACTGCACTGAGCACTTAACCTACATTATCTGGTTTACTTCTCATAATATACAACGAGTTAAGTACTTCCATTTAGGAAACCAAGTAATTTGCCCTGGATCACAGAGCGGGGAAAGGACAGATGCAGGAGCTGGATTCTTAACCTGGTCTGTTTGACTCCAATACCCAAACTCTTAACCTTTATTCTCTACTACGTCCAGAGCAAAGGCATGAGCGGGAGCAGAGCATGGGTGAAAATAGCCTGACTAGAAAAGAACCACGCTGGGAGTGGAAGAAGAAAAAATGGATAAACAGGTAAGGACCAAGTTGAAGAAAATAAAGTTGCATAAACAGACTAGGCCCAAGTTATAGAGTGCCTGAAAATTCAGGGTTAGGTGTGATGCAGTAAAGTAATGGGACTCCTCTGCAGCTTTTTGAACAGGAGGAAAGGTGATAAAGGGGAGTATTCAAAGGATGTTTGTATTGGGACAGGAGGGCTGACAGGCAGTGAAAGATGAAGATGGAGGGGCTGGTTAGGAAACTAATCCAATGGTTCAAGGACGAAATCATGAAGGTCTAATCCAGAGAGATCATGAATCAGAAGAAAGGGATACAAAAAAAACAATTTGAAGGAAGAATCAACATAATTTCTTGACTAATTAGATGCAAGGACGGAAGCAGAGGGATGGTGAGTCAAAGATGACTGGGTGGTTTCGAGCCTAGGGGGCGAAGGAGACGGCGCCAGAGAGAGTGAGGGACAAAACTGTGGTGGGACAGCCGGGGTTTGGGATTAGGCACGCTAGATTTTAATGACTGATTAGCAGGAACTTGGGCATGGGGCTTGTTTTCAGGCATCAGATCATGTAACTATCAAAGACCAGGGCACTGGGCAATAGTGAAATTTGCAGATATATCTGAATTTGCTTGTGAAGGTCATGAAAAGAGAGAGAGAAGGGCTAACAGTTTAGGCTAAGGAGTTTCCATCAGTAAGGGTGCCTGAGAAGAATGAGGAAGCATTCAGAAAATAAAGACCAGATGGTTTCTTCCATTTAAGGGGCTTGCAATCTTTGGGAGTCAGCATTAGCATGCACAAAGCAACATCAGAATAATTACTTATCTCCACTAGAACATAAGGCCCATGAAGGCAAGGACTGGGACCTAGAACAAACTAGACATATTTCACAAATTCAATAATACTTGTTGAATCAATGAGTAAGCCATTGTATCCATATCTCAGCAACTAGCACAGTGACTGGCAAAGAGCTGGTGCTCAACAAAGCTTGTGGAACTGAATTGAACTAATAATTCTATCTTTATTCCTACGGAGATCTCATCTTAAAGTTAATTATGGGATTCCAGATAAGCTCATCAAAAATTTAGAGAAAAGACACATTATTGAGGCATTACAAAGAAAAATAGTATACGGTGACCTTGAAAGAAAGTAAAACCTAAATGAAAAAAGAGAAGGAAGGACAGGGAAAAAATAGTTACTAAGACATAGAGACAAAAATGAATTTGAGATATCTATATATCAGTTAAAAGTTTAGATATGAATAAAGAATATAAGTTAGGAAACCATGAAAAATACCATTGCTTATGTTATGGTGCTTGTAGCCAAGAAATATACCATATTCCTTCATGAAAGGCTACAGGCAATAAGAGAGAAATGATTTAAAAACTATTCCAAGGTTTGTAACCTGAGTGACTGTAATAATAATGGCAATAGGGAACTCAAGTGCAGACAAGAATGTGTCTGATTTTAAATATGGACGCCCCAATATCTCAGTCAGGGATCATTTGAATGACATTCACTCAAACCAACTCAAGTGAAAATAAGAATTATAAAAGATGAAATATAAAATTTTATAGATGTCAGAAAAAAGAAAAAATGTACAGCGTGTCCACAGGGAGGCATTTCACCTGGAAGTCAGGAAACAAGCTGATAGCCCTTTTCTTGGCCATCATACTGCACGTCTCACCCACTTTCCAGCCATTCCCTGTAGACCAGCTTCCTTTGCTCTTTCAAGGCATGTCAGCTTCTCCAAAACTCTCAGCTGGGACATGGCTATGGCTGACCATGATGCCTGCTTTACATAAACATTCCATTTTTGTGCTTTCATTCTGAAAAATGTAACAGTCTCTCATGTGCTTTTACAAAAATCCACATGCTATCACTGCTCTACTTTTTTCTATAAAACCATTAAGTCAATAATTAATTGTGTAAGAAAGTTTATTTATGTTTACAACCAACTTCAAGCATACATGCTTGATTAATTCGCCTTTCAAATTTATGTTTATTCATTTACTGACTCGAAGAGCCTACTTTATACATCCCATATTTTCTAACAGCAAAATCAACAGACATCAGTCACTGCCTCATTGAGCACAATGGCCTAAAATTTATTAGAAGAATAGATAATCAGTGAAGTGCACCCAAAAAAAGAAATAAAAAGAAAATAACAAGAAATAAAAGGGGGCAAAAGCAGTCAATTCACAAACCAGAAAATCAGACACTGAATAACTCAGACTTTGGTTAAGTAAGAATAGGCCAATAGCACTTAAATTTAATAATTTCATCTCTATTATCATATGACTTGACTTTATATCCTTCCAATCAATGCAGCTAACCATTTTCCAATGTAATGGTTAAGATTCACCAGTGGTCTGTGAAAATGCCTAGAAAGAAGTAGCAGATAACCTGAATAAATATTCTGAACTTTTACCCAATAGAAGTTAATAATTGATAATTATTCCATGATGTAGGGTTGACCTTAACCGATGTTTACAACTGTTTTTTGAAACAAAGTCAAGGCAGACCTTAGTCGTCTAGAAGAGCAGGAAAGATTTGAACAGGCTTCAGATTTCAAGTGATTTTATTTTATTATTTAATAAGTACTATAATAAAATATCAATTGAAAAGAAAAAGAGGAAATGGATATGAAATAAAGATTCATCTCCAGAGAATCACTCCTTCATGATATTTTCCTTCTCTATTAGTTTTAATAGTCCAGAGTTAATTGCATTACTTTTAAATCCTTCTGGAAATATTCTAGAAGATACTCTGCCAAATATAAAGCAAAAATCCTAACCTGAGTGCTAGCAAGCTCTCAGCAATTCAGACTATAAGAAATGATATATATAAACCACTGCTTCAACTGAAATGGATTTTCTAATGAACACTTTTTTTCTCCTCCCCTTTACAGGTTTGTAAGCTGCTCTATAATATCTAAAAGGTGGCATGGCCGCCCTCGCTTGTACTTCACATGGTATCACATGGATTAGAACTACGTTATTACCGCTACCAGTTGAATCACTAAATTGTTCTAAACCAAACAGACAGATTTGCTAATCTTTACTTGAGATTCATGGTTTAGAAAAAGGTGAGGCCTCCACCTACACAAAAATTTTCTCACTTGTGAGCCAATTATCTGAAATTTCATTACCAAAATTTTATCCCTTTCGTTGACAACTTTGATCCTTACGAAAGAGCTTATTCTTCTGTTGGGACTAATAATTTTCCTTTTTCCCAGAGGTAATTCCTGACTGCTTGATTTCACCAGGCTCAGCTTTCCTGGTGAGCTAACACTTTTGCATGTGAGGTGGTCCAGCCCAGCAAATATTTCAAGACTAAAGGTCAGAGATATCATTGAACTATATACCAGAAAACAAACTATGTCCAATGTTAGTCAGAAAGTCTCTTACAGTTTACATTGGCAAGACTTCATAAGGACCATCTTAGAAAACAATTCATTACAAATTGTTCGCAAAAGTATGTTTTTGTATTATTTTATAATTTGTGGCACATGATATACCATTGATCCCAAATTTTAAACCAAAAGAAAAAACACTCCCTTTTAAAATATATAATTAAATTTTACAGGAAGGCAGAAGTCACTGCCAATGTTTAATCCCCTTTTAAATAAGCTCTTTTTTTATTCTTCAAATATATATACTTAATAACCTATACAGAAAGATTGCAAAAGCCCACATTGATATTTCTTAAACATGAAGAAAATAAAGAATTATTAAAATCATTAATCCTATCATGATCCATGGTCCAAATTATACCTATATAATACCCATAGCACGGTAAGACTCACTTTGGTGCCTTATGTCTGTATTCCACAAACATAAAAGTTTTCAATGCCAAAATATCCCATAAGTATCCTCTAATTGATTTATTTTTCCTCCTATATACATCCTGACAATTTCTAATAGCCCATCATTTGCGTTAGTTTTTCTGAAGATAAAATTTTATTGGTTTGATTTAATTCTTCAGAGTATAAACAATTCTGTTCATTGTGTTTTCTAATTTGACAGTAAGGCACACAGGCATGCGTTCCTGTTTAAATGTGGATAAGTGTGCAAATATGGACCACAATTTAAAAATTTTTGTGAGATAGTCATCCAGTGTGAGACTAGAAATTAGCTCTCCATTCCCCACCAATATTTAGATATTACTGACAGTTTTAAGGTAACTACTCAATGAGAAATTCTCACTTATATTATCTGAAACTATTTTAATTAAGGACTCAAGTGAAGTAGCTCTATAAGACAAACATGTATTTGTTTGATGGACTCATTCAGTTTCTATAAATATTGACCAAGCTATAAGATTTTTTAAAAATCTATTCTATGTCTTTCATTTCATAAATATGACTATAAAAGTCTTATAAAAATCCTTGCACTTAGTAGTGGCAGAACCTGGTAAAGTCATATAATTTCTCTGACCCTCACTTCCATATCTGTTAACCACAGTTTTCTATGGATTCAATTAAATGAAATAGTAAATTTCCTGGCACATAATAGATTTTCACTAAATGTTCATCTTTATTTTTATAACTGGGATAATACAGTATTTCAGGAATAGAAGAAAAGCAGTATGATAACATACTTTTAAATCCAGACATTAAAATCACATGTATTCTTGAGCTGTCTTTCTTTTCCTTTTTTACCACTTACCTAGTGGCCCATGAAAATCCATTGTATTTCCGGCATCTTAATTATGAAGTTGATTCTATAGGCAGATACCAAACCAGGAGTGTCAGGATTATTACAGAATCCACGCTGATTACTTCAACATGGAGAATGCAACCTGGAGAATGCAACTATTGAATGAAATTAATTGAGTCAAGCTACTAACTCTTAGATAGAAGTAATTATTTGCTTTTAACCCTATGATTGCTGAAGAAGAAGCTTTGGTCCTATTCCAAGACTTTTGCCCAGCTGTCTTCCATTTATATGAGATAATATCCTTTTTCCTTCTAGTTTCTTTCCTCCTCCACTCTAATTTTGTCTTTAATATAATGGTCAATGCATCCTCCCCCTCTGACCATGCTAATCACTCACTCCTTCTCTTCTCATACCCTACAATGGTCCAAGTTATCACACAACCTGGTCTTCTCTTTCCGTATTTTAGTAAATTGAAAACCTCACTCACAACGAAACTTTGCTTAAAATTCCTTCCTATGAACCTTCCCATTGACATGTCCTACCTTCTAAGCGAGGACCTAAATGGTATCCAAAGTAGCAAGGCCACTAGAACATAGTATAGGCCAGGATAAACCTTAACAATTTAGAAACAAACAAAACAATCTTTAAGCATAATACAAGGGTTCTTAATAATAAAGCTCAGAGAAATTGAAAATAAAAATACATTTTATCCCAGGCTTCAATAGAAATGCTTTTCTTATTGTATAGCTTGGTCGAATTTTAGACAAATAAAAGGAAATGTTAAATACAATGTTCCCCACAAGAGCTAATTCCCCGCAATGGTTTTCCATAGCCAGAGTATTAACTTAGTTGATGCATTTTTCATGAACATGGTGCAGGCAGGCATGGGGCCTGGCCAACCACCCCCGCATGTGTTCAGTTGCCTGGACATGCTTGCTTTTGTGGTCGAAACTCAAATTCTCACTCTCACACAATAGAACAAAAAGTACTTTAATTTCCTTGAACAGATTAAGTATCTGCAAAGTTTCACATTTATCGGATTCTTTCATTTTTGTAAGATATATTTACCTATTTATAGATTCCTGTTCTTTTCTAGCAGAACTAAAAGTTTACATTTAGTTAAGCAGTGTCTCCAAGTTTTCTGAGTATCAGTTACAATCAGTCAAAGCTACTCATCTACACCAGTTCTCATTTCTGCTTAAATTCTCTAAATATCATACGAAAATAAACTAAATTAAATCTATATTGTATTTAGTGATTTGTAGACTCAGTCTAATACATACTTTGGGAAACCAATTCAGTGAAAGTATTTATAAGTTTATGTTTCATGCTACATATAAAGGAACAAGAAATACTTTAACATTTATTTATTTAAGTCCCAATATAAAGAGGATTTGAGTAGATTTACAAATACTTGAGCAACGAATGACATAATAATATACACATATATTATGTTAGGTAGGGTTCTGATCATTTACACGCATTATCTCATTTGTTCCTCAGAACAACCATATGAGATCAATCTAATGTCATCCTCATTTGTTACAGATGGGAAACTGAGGCTGAAATGCTAATGAACTTGATCAAACACTCCAAAATTGAGGAGCAACTGGAATTGGGATTTGAACCCAGATGGTCTGACTCTAGATCTATGCCCCTATCAGTAAGGAAATAAGAAAGAAAAAGAAGCCAGAGTTGATGTTAGCACAAGAACTGTGCATTGAAAACTTTATGTAACACTAAAAGTGAGTAATAGATTTGGTTCGGTTTTGGGGGGAACCAAATAAAGAAGACAACATAATCAGAAACAAAATTCACAGTGCCATAAAATAATCCTAAGATATGTGGCTTCTCTTCTGGTGGATGTTATGAAAAAAAACGGAGTATTCTTATTTTTAATAACATGTATTGATGGTTATTATGTGCCAGACACTGGTCTTAATGCGTCATATATATTTACTTATTTAGTCCAAGATAAATCAATAAAATACCTGCTCCATTTTATTTCTTTTAATTTTTTATTGCATTTTTTTCCATTACCATTTAGTCCTCTTACACCCCCTCCCTCCCACAATCACCACACTGCTGTCCATGAGTTTTTTTTCTTTTTGCAGTAAGGAATATTCTCTTTTAAAAAATTGTGGCACCTTCTCATATCGCCCTTACAATCAAACCCAGAAAACAAAACCAGAGCCCACCAAATACAATACGTATCTATGTATTTAATTTTTCAGTAAAGCAGAAGGTAGAAAGGACACAAATCAATCATTCTAAGCTCCAGGCTTCTCAACTATAAAATAGAAATAATAATAATAGCCCCTCATTGTGTCTCTTTGAGGACTAAATGACATAATGTATAAAAAGTTCTTACAATAGTGTTTCACTTATGCTACACACTGATTAAAATGTTCTTTTAAAATGTTGACTCTATCAGTAGTAGCACCACTCCTAAATGAATATTTAAAAACTCCAAGATGACCTTCAAATCTTTATATAGCATAGTGAATTGAAACAATATTATGACTTAAGAAATTAAAATAAAATCTTTAAGTGAAATCAGGATCTGACTCTTAAAACTTATATGTATATTTTGTGCTCTTTGTCACTTTTTCAAAGTGTTTTTCATTAGGTTTAAATTTTTGTGGGAAAAATGTTTTCTTTAATTTAGTTGTCTAGATTAAATTAAATCCTTGGATCTATTAATAAAGTGAGGAGATATTTCTATCCAAAATGAGATACTGCTGAGAGTAAATGGAGGCGCTAAAGTAATTAGCAGCATTAATTGATCTACAACAAGTATAAAGTAGGACATCCCGGCAAATATAAAATACAGGGTTACCATACTAGTACTTTCTTCTATATTTCAATAACAAAGGGAAGAATTAATGGATATGTACTATCCCTAAAAGGGATCTGCAAAGACTTTACTTTAAGGTCAGTATTTTTTCAAAATTACAATTGCACTGCATTTCAATATGTATTCATTTCCACAACAAATCAAGTACTACCAGCTGTGCTCAGATTAAAATGTATTCTAACACTGTACGCAAAATTGGGATCTTAGGCAGGCACACCTCATACATGTCACCAGTTCAGTTCCAGACCACAGCAATAAAGTAAGCATCACTATAAATTAAGACATGACTTTTTGGTTTCCGGTGCATACAAAAGTTATGTTTATACTAGACTGGAGTCTATTAAGTGTTCAATAGCATTGTCTAAAGAAACAACATACATACCCGAATAAAAAAAAATACTTTATTGCTAAAAAGTGCTAATCTCATCTGAGTCTTCAGTGAGCCTTAATCTTTGGGCTGGTGGATGGACCTCCCTCCGTGCTGACTGCTGCCAGCTGAGGGGTCGCGGTTGCTGAAGGCTGAGGCGGCTGTGGCAATTTTGAAAGTAAGGCATCAGTGACATTTGCCACATTGATCGACTCTTCCACAAATGATTTCTCTGTAGCATGTGATACTGTTTGACGGCATTCTACACCATAGAGCTTCTCTCAAGTTTGAAGTCAGACCTCTCAAACTGTCACTGCTCTACCATTTAAGTTTATGTAATTTTGTAAATCCTTTGTTGTCATTTCAACAACCTGCACAGCATCTTCCTCTGAAATAGGTTCCATCTCCAGAAACTACTTTTTTTGCTCATTCATATGAAGCAACTCTTCATCGATTTAAGTTTTATCATGAATTGTAGCAATTCAATCACACCTTTAGGCTCCACTTTTAATTATATTTCAGTTCCTATTTCCATCACATCTGCTGTCACTTCCTCAGTGTCTTGTATCTTGAACACCTCAAAGTCATTCATGAGGGTCGGAATCAACTTCTTTCAAACTCCTGTTACTGTTGATATTTTTACCTCTTTCCACGAATCACAAATGTTCTTCATGGCATGTAGAATGGTGAATCCTTTCCAGAAGGTTTTCAATTTACTTTGCCCAGATCCAACAGAAGAATCACTATCTATGGCAGCTATAGCCATATGAAATATATTTCTCAAATAATAAGACTTGAAATTCAAATTTACTCTTTGATGTATTGGCTGCAGAATGGACATTGGGTTAGCAGGCATAAAAACAACATTACTCTCATTGTACATCTCCATCAAAACTCGTGGGCATCCAGGTGCTTTGTCAATGAGCTGTAATATTTTTAAAGGAACCGTTTTTTTCTGAGCAGTAGTTCTCAACAGATGGCATAAAATATTTAGTAAACCATGTTGTAAGCAGACGTGCTGTCATCCAAGCTTTTCTGTTTCATTTATAGAGCATTGGCACAGTAGATGTTGCATCATTCCTAAGGGCCCTAGGATTTTTGGAAAGATAAATGAGCATTGAACTTCAACTTAAAGTCACCAGCTGCATTAGCCCCTAACAAGAGAATCAGCCTGTTCTATGAAGTTCTGAAGCCAAGCCAGGCATTAACTTTTCCTCTCTAGCTGTGAACATCCTAGATGTCATCTTCTTCCAGTAAAAGGCTGTTTTATCTACAGCCTATCCTCACTTAATGTTGTTGATAAGCTCTGTGACTTTAAGTGAAACAATGTATAATAAAACCAATTTTATCATAGTTTAATTAAAATAAACAAGAGTTAAGTTCCTATGGCACCTCATCAATATTAAAATGACCCTGGCCAGGTAGTTCAGTTGGTTCGAGTGTCATCCCATACACCAAAAAGGCTGCAGGTTCAATCCCCAGTCAGGGCACGTACCTAGGTTGTGCGTGCAATCCCTGGTCAAGTCACATATGGGAGGCAACTGATCGATGTTTCTCTCACATCAGTGTCTGCCTCTCGTTCTCTCTCTCTCTCTCCTGCCTCCTCTCTCTCCAGAATCAATAAAAACATATCCTCAGGTGAAGATTTTTAAAAAACGAAACAACATTAACTAAAATAAGGTTATTCAAGGATCTTCTGTACATTAAAAGTCTATTGTTTAGGGTAGCCACCTTCATTAATTATATTAGCCAGCTTCATTAGTTTTCGAGATCTTTTAGATACTTTGTTACAGCGTCTACATCAGCACTTACTGCTTCCCCTTGCACTTTTATATTATGGAAATGGCTTCTTCCCTTAAACCTCATGACCCAAGTCCTGCTAGCTTCAAACTTTTCTCTGCAGCTTCCTCACCTCTCTCAGCCTTCCTAGAAATGAAGGATTAGGAAGGTCTTGCACTTAATTAGCCTTTGGCTTAAGGAGATGTGGTTGCTCTGATCTTCTATCTAGACTACTAAAACTGTCCCCATGTGGCAATAAAGCTGTTTTGCTTTCTTCTCGTTTGTGTGTTCACTGGAATAGCACTTTTCATTTCCTTCGATAATTTTTCCTTTGCATTCACAGTTTGGCTGTTTGGTACAAGATGCCTAGATTTCAACCTGTGTCAGCTTTCAACATGCCCTCCTCACTAAGCTTAATGATTTCTAACTTTTGCTGTGCAACACTTCCTTTCACTTAAACACTTAGAGGCCATTACAGAGTTATTAATTAGCTTATTTTAAATATTGTTGTACCTTAGGGAATAAGAAGGGCATAGGAGAGGGAGAAAGGGCTGGGCATGATGGGGTGGGAAACAGCCAGCCAGGTGGTAGAGCAATCAAAACACACCATATTTATCTGTTTGGTTTGCTCTCTCATCTGGGCATGGTTTGTGGAACCCCCAAACAATTACAATAGTAACATCAAAGATCACTGATGTTGGATATCAATATGATAATAATAAAAAGTTTGAAATATTGTGAAAATTACTAAAATGTGACGCTGAGACAAGAAGTGAGTAAATGTTAAATTAATGCCGACAGAATTGCTCAGCACAGTGTTGCCACAAAGTTTCAATTTGTAAGAAAGAGAGAGAGAGAGTAGTATCTGAGGAGCACAGAAAAGGAATGTGCAATAAATGAAGTATGACTGCAAAAACTTCCAACGGATAATGGTTCTCATTAGTTCGGTACTAACGTATGGTCACGTAATACTATTCAGATTTATTTTTACATATATTTTTATTGTAAAACTTATGAGTAAATAAATGTCCAGTCAATACCTTCAGAAACTGTGCATACCTGTATAATATAATCAAACTTGTTCTATATTTTCTTTTTTCTTTTGGAGAATGTGCTCACGCAGGGGGAAAATGTTTCTAGATTCTTTAAGTCAAACATTACTTTTTTCGACAAAATATTTTTTGTTGTCTTGCCATCCCTCTAGTTTATTCTTTGTATATCTTCAAAATCTCATTATAACTTAAATAAATAAACAGGAAAAGAGAACAAATATTTACCTAATTTTTAAGATTAGTGATTTTTTTTAATTATTGTAAAATAAAAATAAATGGAGGAAGGCTACAGGGAAAAAACTAATATGTATATGCACAACCGCTGAGCACACTGAAATGTTTCTGTGCCTAGTTTAAATATGTAATTCATATTTAGAAGAGCATGTATAGGAGGTCAGTTATAATAACAGAATAAGTAAATGTCCTGATTGAATGAGATTTTACTATGTGTCAATAGAAATTAATTGATAGGGCATTTCTGAGGGAAAGGGGAAGAAACTGGTATTTCAAGAAAAACCTATAACCAGAAAAGAATTAACATGGAGTTATTCTTGTAACCATGGCTGCCTTTCCCCACTTCACTTCTAACCTTTGAACTAAGTAACATCCCTCAGAACGTTTCTCGTCTCAGGTGATCCAACTACTGTGAGAGCAGAGACTGTTTATCCACCCTCTGCTCTAAGAACACTATACAGAACCTGATATTTTGTAGGTGCCCAATAAGTATCTATTGATTGGTGAATATAAATCCCATTGTTTAGGTTCCACTTAAGTAGTTCAAATCCAGGAAAAACAGCCAATTTATTAAAAAAATCCTAAAAAATTAACAGTAGGTTTACTATGTTCCAGAAGTGTACATTAGTTTCGATTCAAAAGCGATCTTTGGTTATGCTTGTACAGATAACGGCCACATCAGGAACCAAAACCCCACTTTGTTCTATGCTCGTCAGATCATACGGCATAAGAAATTCTGACAAGGTGGAGTCGATTAAAAGAAGGGGAAAATATCATACTGAAATGAATCATTTACACATCATTAAAGCAAATAAGGTCAGTCAAGGTGAGATATGATCACTCTTTAAATATGGACTCTTATGTTACAGAAGAGGAACTGGATTATTGCATGTAACCAAGAGCATATAAAGCACACTGAGATATAGAACTCAATATTAGAATAATAGTTTTAGTGATTAGAGCTGAGGATGAATGAAATGAATGACCCTCCTTTGAGATACTATGCTCTTTATCTGGGTTCATAATGACATTCTATAAAGATGCACGTAGCCAAAGAACTTGAAAACTGTTATTTCACCACATGTCTCTATATGTGAACTATGAAATAGAAAGCTAAATACCCATGTTTTGTGCAAACAGCTTTAGCATATATAAAATAGTATTTGGATATCCAATGGAATGTTTTTATTATCTCCATTATCATTTCAGAGATATGTACCAACTGAAAAAAATTCTGTGACTCACTTCAGCAAGATGTCTGTATTTTTAGAATGCTTATTACACATTATTAATTGTTACCTTCTGTAAGAAATTAGTAAATAAACAACCAATTGGAATAAACTAATTGTCTGAACTACTTGTTCGAGTTTATTTCTATTTAACAGAAATAGTTAAGAATTGACAACTGTAATTGATCAACAATAAAGTAATTATTAAAAAAAGAAATAATTAAGAATTTATGATAAGCATATAAAAAGACACGTTACATCATATGTCATCAGGGAAATGCAAATTAAAACCACAACGAGAGACCACTGCACACCTATTAGAATGGCCAAACTCCGGAACACTGATAACACCAAATGCTGGCAAGAGTGTGGAGTGACGGAAATGCTCGTTCATTGCTAATGGGATGAACGATACCACCACTTATGTAACTAAACATATTCTTACTGTATGATTCGTTAATCATATTCCTTGATATTTACCTGAAGGAAATGAAAACATGTCCACACAAAAACCTGCACATGGCTGTTGATAGCAGCTTTATTCATAATTGCCATAACTTGGAAACAGCCAAGACGACCAATAGCACGTAAATTGATAAATAAACTCTAGTACATCCAGACAATGGAATATCATTCAGCACGAAAAACAGATGAGCTATGAAAGTCATGAAAAGACATGGAAGAAACTTCAATGCATATTACTGAGTGAATGAAGCCAATCTGGAAAGGTTGCATACTGTATTATTCCAACCATATATAACATTCTGGAAAAGGCTAAACTATATTGACTGTAAAAAGATCAGTGATTGTCAGGGGCCAGGGGGGAAGAACAGATGAATAGGTGGAGCACAGAAGATTTTTAGGATAATTAAAATAGCCTCGATGACACTATAGTGGTAGATACATGTTATTACACATTTGTCCAGGCCTGTAACATACACCACCAAGATGTATGAGCCCTAATGTAAAATAGAGACTTTTGTGATTGTGATGTGTTCATGTAGGCTTATCAGTTATAACAAAAACACCCCTCCATGGGGAATGCCGATGGGGGAGGTTGTGCATGTGTAGGATGGGATGTGTATGAGAAACCACTGTCCCTTTCTTTCGATTTTGTTGTAAACGTAAAACTGCTCCAAAAAAATAAAATCTTAACAAAAAGGAACCTGTGCTGGCTCTGCCATTATGATATCCTTCGCAGAACTCTCTGCCTAAAAGGGCGGGCAAAGTCTGTGTCGTAGAATGTGACCAGCAGAGTTTTGCCATCAAAACCTAAAAGTGTTGTAGTCAAGTTCTGTAGAGGCGCTAGGACCCAGCCGTGCGGATTCGCCTGCAGCTTCAGTCGCCCACTGAGCACATCCTGCAGATCCCTGCTAACAGTCCTGGTGCGTGCTGATGAGGGTGTCTTCTAAAAAAGTCGCCAGTCCTTAAAGTGTGACTGAAAGCTATAGATAAATATTTACTGATCTAAATGACCCGTTAAATAAGACTAATCTAATGCCTACTGCCTCCTCCACCATTCCATCCATCTCAAGAGCCAAGATGTTCCTAGCTTGCCCATCTTCTCTTCCCTATTGCTCCCTTTCTACTTCTCCAAGATTAGGCACACATACTGTACACATGTATATGACCGTATATGAAAATAATTATTGATAGTAGTCTTATATTGACAAATTAATACAAGCAAAATTTTTATTTCATCAGATTCTAGATGACACATTAAAGGAATGTAAAAATATACTACCAAGTTCGAGGAAACATCTTAACTATAAAGTTTAGACTTTTAAAGACACCATCTATATCTAAAATGCTAAAAATTGCCTCAAATTGCCATCACCATTAACTCCTGTTACCAAGCTGCCTCTCCTCACATCCTGACATGCAAAATAAATGACCCAAAGAGTTACATGATTTCATTGTTTTCATTGATTTTCATTCTAAAAACCCATTTTTACCTGAAAACAGGTAATGCGTATCAGAAAAAATGTGTATAATTCATTTTAGTAACAAGAGTGCTCACTAAAATTCTAATTGTATCCCACTATTCTCTGAAAATCCTTTTTTCTGAAAAACAATGCCTAAATTAATCTTTTTCATTTTGTATCTTTGTTGTTCATGCTTTGCTCAAAATGCTTCCTCCTATGTTACACTAAATCACACCAAAATAAAACTGTTTTAATATTTTAAAGACTTTATTTATTTATTTTTAGAGAGTGGAAGGGAGGGAGAAAAAGAGGGAGAGAAACATCAATGTGTGATTACCTCTCACACGCCCCCAATCAGGGACCTGGCCCTCAACCCATGAGTGTGCCCTGATTGGAAATGGAACCTTTGGTTTGCAGGCTGGCACTCAATCCACTGAGCCATACCAGCCAGGGCTAATATTTTTTAAAGGACAAAATATTATAATGTTCAAAGTCACAGCTATCTGGGTATTGATACAAATTTCACTTAAGTAATATTCTAGTCAGCCTAATTTTTTTAGCACTGGAAGTACTCAGAGAGACTCTTAATCTACTGGGTTAGTGAAAGGTCGGTGAATAGGTCTTATTCATCAGTCTCAAACAGGATAATTGACTGCACGGCCCAAGACAAAAAACATTTGAAAGAGGATGTGGCAAGGTGGTAAAGGAAGTAACTAAGATGTTCCTAGAGCTCTTGAATAACAGATTTTGAAAGAGGGGGTGGAAACACCTTTGTAGATTCCTTGGATAATCTCTTAAACATGCAAATAAGTGACTAAGTTAGAGGAAACCAATTTAGCCATGGATGGGGCATATTTCTGTGGCATTTTGGGATTAGGTTAAAACTGGTGAGAATTAAACCTAAATCTCAAGGGTCTCATCTACAAAGGGAGGAGTAAATGAAGAAGAGACCACAAAACTGAGAAGACTACTGGGCTGGGATTTTAATCACTGGCACCATGTAAGACTCCCTTGCGCTCCATCATGCCGTAGGAGGATTAAATGGTTTCTCTGTCTTTTGAATTTCATGGGCTCCAAGAGGATTTTAATGGATTTTAGATGATTTCATTACAGTGCTGAGAAAACATTCTGCATTACTCAAAGTATGAAACCAAATGGACAGTTTTACAGCATATTTCTACTCATTCATAAACTACTGTGGCAATGCCACTCGTTGTATCGCTCTAAATCTCCTATAAAAATAATTATTCATGACAATATTTACAGTTTTAAGACATACAATTTTTAAAAATCAGAATCTAAGTGGAACATCAAAGAAATATAAAAATATACTGCTATAGAAGAAAACTATGCATTTTAAATTACCAATGAAAAGACTTTCAAACTGACACTATAGTTAGTTTCATGGGAAACAAAGATTCAAATTTCTAAGTTTACATACATAAGTGAAAGTACATAGAAACAATAGTTGCAAGACTAATTATCTCACTTGTGGGCTTGTTTTGAAGAGGACCTGCACATGAAGCCAGAAATCTAATGTATTTATTAATAATTATTGGGTGCCAATATGTGTTATTCACCGGGTTAATCTTTGGAATAATATAAAAATATATCCTTGTTCTTCAACTACTGGGGGAAAAGGGAAGAGCGCAATAAACGGGCAATAACCATACAGCGTTACGAGTGGTATGGGAGAGCTGAGTGGAGGGTGCCGTGGGAGCAACTGAGGGGTGCCAGCCGAAAACATGGCTAGAGATGTGGAGGAATTGGAAGTTCAGCAAAGTCTCCTAGGAGGCTTCCTGTAGAAGAAAAAGAAGGATAAATGACAAAGAGGTCCATGTTTCTTGCTTGTCACACTTCACATTAAAGCAAAAGGACTCAGTCTGGACTTAAGATGTTATTTCCAGGCTGACTCGTTGAGTGAAAGCACTAGTATAACCAAACCTATCAGCGTCTGGTGTGCTGCATCTTTCTCCAGAAAAGGGGCTGGGTTGATGATCTTCCCTAAAGAGTCAGCTCAATACATAGAAAACTATTAATCTGGTGAAGTTTCTATATAATAAAGGACCAATATTATAATATTTCTAAATGGCTGTTTAAAAATATCAACCTACAAAAGTTTTATATTTAAAAATATTCATTGTATAATCTGCAAATATTTGTTTTTTGTTTATTTAAAAAAAGAAGAAACAAATTAGCTACTACCACTAATGTGGTATTTTAACATTTTTTTCACTAAACTATAAACAGATATTCATTGTTCTTTAATTATCTAAAGTCATCCCAATATTCTGACCAAATTCCAACCTAATACACATGTATGTATGTATGGAAGTATGTATGTATATTGAGTTAAAAATATACAAACAAATATAGCAAAGTGATGATTATCAACAACACCAAAATATGCCTCCTGAGATTTGCATACATTTTAGTTTTTGTTTTCTGACAGTAAAGCTTTAAGATTTCAGTCTAGTAATTAAATGGAGTAAAGATGATTTTCTAGTATTTATACAGTGCTGTTTATAATTTACATTTTAAAAAGAAGTAAGCAAGTAGCTTGCTCAAAACCAGAAAGGTTGATAAGACATATTCTAACCATTTCATCTCTGAGGCTTGATTAAATAGCTTAATTAAAGTATCACATAACAATGAATTAAGGAATAAATATGACAGAATGTTTTATCCACATAGGAAACTATCTGACCTGTGCTTTATAATGACTTTAAAATTTGTAATCTAAAATTTTAGAATTAAAAAATCTTGCCTTTTTGCATTAGATATGATTATAATTAATTGAGTTATCTCAAACAATGCTCAATGTGCAGTTTAACTAAAACACAAAGGAAACAAAATATTGAAAACATTTCTCTTCAACAGGATTCACACTGAATCCTATATAAGCAAGATTTTTAAAAAGTGAATATATTCCCATCTATTCTAAAAACTTTCATAAATACAAAACTCTATTTGTAAAATGGTCCTAGGTTTCAAAGCATAAATATATGCGTGAAAAAATAGGAAATTATAAAATATTTAAAAAGATATAGTAACTGTATTCTACAAAAAATGAGTAACCGTAAATTTCTCTCAAAAAACAAGTGAAGGGGAAAAGGCTGAGGGAGGGGATATGGAAACACATTAGTTTTAAAAGTAAAACTAAATAACAGATTGCCACAGAAAATATTCCTTCTGGATCACAAAACAGCTCAAAAATATTAATAAAGTATGTCAGAAAGATATGTTTGTTTGTTTGTTTTCTGTATGTTCTGTCTCGGACCTAAAAGGAAAATATGCAGGAGAGGGAAGCATGGCAGCCATGGAAGAGGAAGCGTCCAGCGCAGTTCCTAGGAGGCGCCCACCGTGAATGTCACATGATCAACTGTGGTCACTGTGACTAAACATGAGGCCATGGAAGACAGAGGAAAACAAAATAAGAACAACTGTTAAGGGTCCCTTAAAGATGTAATTTAGGATATCATTTTTCAGAAACATGACCTGAAAAATCATAGCTCTTGTATAATTTCCCCCTAATTCTTTGGCACTTAAAAACATAGTGCCAAAGTTTACATTTTAGGGGATTATAAAACAAAGTCTAGGGGAAACAGTAAATTTTAAAAGGCTATAAACAAGCACCAAAATCCAGGTGCTGGCTTCATCTTCTGCATGAAAGCTTTGCAAAGAGCTCCATCTTCAGGCCTTTTACAACATGCTGAGCTTGGTTAGAAAGGTGTCCATTCCCACTTTCCCTAAAAAGTTCCTCCATTGCTGCTTATCTTCTTTTGATTCATTCTGCATTGGCATGAAAACTGTTAGAGCTACTATATTTGTTGAATAAGACAAAAACCTCACAACTTTCCCTCATGCACCGTAATGTTTCTTTGCAGAGCAGATTAATAAAACACATCTGTGCATGAGGACCCACCAATGAGGGAATATTAGCTCCGTAGCTACTCCCTGAGGTTCATTCTAAAGGGAGGCAAACAGAGATATGACTCTTACACTACATTTTCTAATTTTAGAAGCAACTGCTGTATGTTATATTTTTCTCATCTTCCAATTTCTCAAATTCCTTATTAGAATTAAGTTTTTAAATGCATTTACAATGGTTGTGATATAAGCTTGATGTATAACATTGAAGCAAAACAAAGATGACTTAAACAATACACATCCTTTTCTCCCTGGGAAATAATATTTATTTCTTCATTCTCCTTTCTCTGCTCTTACTGAAGTCAGAGATTGTGCGTATATGAAAGGACCTGAGAGGAGTAATATGGAGCAAACTCATCCACCATGTCACTAAATCCTGACTTTTTAATCTTTAAACTCCTGTGCAAGGCAATGACTTTTTATCTCAAGGAATGAGACACTTCCCCAGATAGACTTGCTTTCAGATCCCACATGTCCAAAACTTACCATGTTTACTCACCATAGATAGATATGGATATATCAGTATGGGTGATTGAATATATATATCAAAACACAGTATATACATATATATAAAACACCTCCCTGTAATATCTTAGAAATAAGCTCCAATGCAAGCAAGCAAAACACAAAATATAAAAGACATGGCCTGCTTGCATCTTTTCTTTTCCCTCAATACTTTACATTCTACAATCCTTACTGGATTTAGATCATAGTTTTGCTATTATTAAAAACAATCTCTATATTATTATCTACAGTCTTTTCAAGATGTGCGGGATGATCATTCAGTGTCCCATGATGAGAGCACGGATGAAGCTAGAATTATTTGGCCAAGAGTTAAATAGCAGAAAAAATTCCACTGGCCTCTGATATTTGTGAAATAAACAGATTTCTGGCCCTCCACCTCTGGCGGTGCAGGAACTGAATGAGCCGTACTCAAACTCAGGACAAAGGGGAAGGGCCAGGACTGAGGGAACCGCACAACAGCACACTCTCTGCAGGGGCAAAGCTCTTTGAATAACCCACCCTGCGAAAGGAACGGGGGCTCTGCTGCCAAGGAGGTGGGTAAGGACGAAAACAGAGAATGAACAAATACCGTGTTTGCACAGCCTGATGACACTTTGTAAATGCTGTGTGTTTTTAGACAAGTAGAACGCAGTCGCTGTGCTTTCTGCAGTGGCTGTGTGCAACCCCATCAGCAGCCACAATTCTCCAGGTGGGGACGCCTGCTGGAGACAAAGCTCTAAGTCTGCGGTCCGTGAGATCAGATTTCACACTACCGGCATGTCAATAAGTAGAGACATTTTGAAAAGCATAAGACTATAAAACGATGGAAAAAATAAGACTTCTCAGTGAAAATAATAGTACAATTGGTAATTTCACATATCTAAGTGATCCTTTCTCAATGAAGAGCTAGGATTGAACATATTTCACTACATTTAATTTAATTGCTGAATTTTAAACTGGGGAGGGAAATAATTTTTCATAAATTCATGATGAAACAATGATTTTTATACACTAATGAGGCTAATAATTTAATCAGTTGTGACATTTTCAGCTACTCAATTTGGCACTTATATTTAATTGAGAATACCCTACTGTTGACCACAGTAAAATGATGAAATTTAGTCCATGAATACTATGGATGTTTCTTTATTTCTCTTGAGAAAAAATAACATTTTTATGAGTACAAATCTAATGTATAGAAGCAGACAGAGAAAATATACAATATATCAAATGTAGTTTTTCATCTACAAAAATATAACCACATAAATGTGTCCATTTAGTTATATTTTTATAGACAAAACAGAGAAATATCAGTTTTAATGCAATTCTAAATCAATTGTTTTTAAAAATTAAAAGTTTATTGCACTGCCACTTAAAAATAATATATTCTTCTTAGATGTAAAATTCAGAATTATTTGTTAACTGAGAAGAAATATTAAAAGAAGACAATATTATGACTATCATCATAAAAGAAGCTATCACCTTTTTTGAGTTCTGATTATGTTCTCAGCATTACACTAGGTGCATCACAAACTGATATGTTCATCATCACAACAAATGTTGTATACATTATATGTACTTCTTCAAATGAGAAAACTAAGCGAAGACACCATGTTCTCTGCCCAAGGCCAGTCTGCCTGACACGACACTGATGCTCAGTCTTGCCTCCCCGTCTTTAAAACACCCCTTTTAGAAAGCCGCACTCCGTGCTTTAACAATCACGTCAGTACATGTGCCCCAAGAATTTGAATTTAATTTGTATAATTCTATATTCTTTATTCATAACATTTAAAGCTAGAAGCACACCATACTTTTATTTTTATAGAATAACATTTTATTTATATGAACAATAGCTAAATAGAATTTAAGAATATAAAATTAATCAAATATTAATAGTTTTAGTATACTTGAATGTTATACTAGATCAATAGATTCAAAATTGGAGAATTAAAGTTACATAATAGAAGCCAAACTTTAAGGACATTAGTTATTAAGTAATGAGCAAAAGAAAAAATGAAAGATTGTTTTCTTAAGTTTAAAAAGTGTTGAAACAATTTCTCAGAAGTAAAAATATCCTGAACTATCATTAATTATTTTCTAATAGTATACTTTACATATAAATAGTTAGGGAATAAAATATAATCAAAGATACAAAAGAGTTCCCATTAATAAATATTGTAATATTCTTAGTTTTCCAAGTGAAGTGATATAAGTACGTGAATGCAGTAGTTTATAAATGGAATAAATTAATCTAGAGTATAGCATTATTACACTCTAATGCTGAAAAAAACAGTAATTTTGAGAGAAGACATACATTTAGCCATATATTTGTTTTTTCATAGTGAAAAACATGAAGTTTTAACTTTTAAGATTAAGTAACTTTTACTCTTAAAAGTCAAGTATTATTTTCCTTTTGTTGAAAACACTTAACCATATACTTTTTGTTTGTAAGTATATATAATCACATATTTTATATAAAATGATACCTGCTATGAAACTAAACAACTCTCTGAAGTTGTATCTAATAAGGTTACACTTTTTTCAGTAGCAATCGGAACTGGCCTCAAACTAAAGGAAGCAAATAGGAAGATCCTGAGCCCAACAGTTGGAAAGGCTTTTTAGTCTGAAATGTCCCTCACCAGGCAGGAGTGCAGTTACCACTAGGTGGAAGTCAAGGCCTCCCTCAGCGCAGACCCAGGATGGGCCTTGCCAACACTTCACCCAGAGCTCTGGTTTGGAAAGGAGGGTCCACTCCTGCCTCACTGGCATATGCAGGCCCCATGCCCTCTCAGATGCCCACAAAGATGCTGACAGCTGCGTGGAGCATTAAGCTGCCACCTCTCTGAATATTGAACCTTAGCCAGGAATGTAAAAGAAAAGAGTGAGCATCTTATAACCACAGCCAAGCTCGTGACTGCCTGATCACTCCAAAGCCTCAAAATTATCCTGAAGACTATCCACATAATCAGTTTTACAGATAAGCTTTCTTCTTTTAATCTTTTCTGCCAAAGTATTTGGACAGCTCAACAGCTCTTCCTGTTGTGTCTTGCTCTAATCAGCCCTACTCATACTTCTGATATCAGTTCAAGAGCAACCAAATTTCTATTTCTACCCAAACAGAGTTAAGACACAATGTGCAGGAGCTAGGCACAGTGGAGGGCCACTTACTGCATCTGTTCGAGGGAAGCCAATTGTCACGAATTTCTGTGCAGACACAGACTCACGATAGCATGCCCAGCCATCATTGTGAAAAGGGGCAAGTTTGGCAGACTGACCGTAATTACCATCAGAGTCATGAACAATGAAATCAGGGTTCGGAGGATCCACTTAGTCCAGACTGGAAACTCAAGGCGCAACAGTCAAAGTACCCTTTAATTCAGGCTTCATGAAGAAAAGGAAGTTACTGAATAATCACTAAAACTATAGTATTGAATGAGTTCTATCTAATTAATAGATGATTTGAGCATAATTATATGTACATGGCAAAATGACAATTCAGTTGCAGTAGGATCCCAACATAAATTTCCAACTATCTCCTAAGAATTGATGAAATATTAGCAAAATTGACCAAAAGTGATCTGGCGCATTCTATCTTCCTTGTCACCTTGCACTGCCCCCGTTTCTTTGACCTCTTCTCTGTACTTCAGTTCTTTTCACGTCATCGGAAAGCACCAAAAGGGTGTGCTTTAAATGTTAGAACCACCAACCAACTCTCTGTTTATGAAGTTGATCAGTGGCATTTCTGCTACAATTAGCACTATCAATAGATCCCTACTGGGCCTTGCTCCCTCTCTTATGCCCTTTTACAAAATGACGGCCACTGCTCCATCCCTGATAATGTGGCATCACAACCTGGGATTCACCTGTCTGAGCAGTCTGTAATTTGCTGCTTTTATTCAGCGTCCAGTGTGATGTGCTGTAAAAACACATTCCAAGGCCAGGCTTCCTGGGTCTGAGTTCCAGCCTTGTCGCGTCCTACTTATGTAGCCTTAAAAGATCTATTGAGCCTTTTTCTGCTTAAAATTCCCCATCTGCACAGTGGGGAATAATTGGACACACCCCTAGTGCTCTGTGAGGATTAAATTACCTAATTCATATAAGGCATTTGGACTGAGCTCTTAATATAGCAAGTATTCTAGAAATGTTCCCTCCTTTTAGTCTTCCCACTTGACACCTACCATCCAACTAATGTAAGAGCAAATGTCTGAATGTGATACCCAAGTGGTGGCTCTCATTCCTTTTAAGTGGCAAAGGGATATTTCTCCTCTAACTAGCTAAGTGGTTGCATCATTGAGAAAGCATGACCAAATTTCAACTTCATGCATTAGTTCACCAGTTTTGAAAAACTACAGAGCTCAATATCCAAGGCTAAATCATTGTATAATGTCCCCAGAGGTCATTCAATTGTGGTGACAGTGTCGAGTTGTTTCTTTCTAGCTACTCAGCCAAAAGATGGAATTCCATTACATTTTGACTCATCTCTGCTCTAGTAAAGCTGGCAAAGGCTGCTTCAGTAGAGTAGATTGTATGTTCCATGGTCCCCATGGGCAGCAAAAACCAAAAGTGACATCCAGCTGTTCACCGATCTATCATGAAATGCTATGCACAACCAAGTATGCTATATTACATCAGCATCTACTTCAATAGCCAGTGGCACACTGCTGCCCACCATGGACATAGGACCCATGGAGCTACTGAAAGAGGTCACATTATAGGCCTATGCATCCATGGAGTCCATTTTCCATGAAATACAGCATAGGACCAAAGGTACAGCTGCAAAGGGCTGGCTGGTAAGTTAAGAGGGAGGCCGGCAAGCCCACCTCCAGGTAGTAGCACCCAATCCCTAACTCTGTTCAATACTTCTCTTTTGTATTACTTACATGCCCTTATAGTAGTATGAGCAAGTTACAGAGTGACCACTCTCACTGCCTATGCATTTCTACCAATTACTGCTTAATTATTTTAATTACCTGATACTAAAAAGTATGATTAGAGTCTATATCTGTTTACAGTATCACAAGCTATTACATCTGTCACTGAACTAACTTTAAAGTTTTTAGATTATTAGATCATAATTTCAACTGATACACATTTTTAAATGGAAAAATACATCTTAAAATAGTATCTACTACTTATGCAAATAATTTCTCAGTGTCATAATTTAAAAGTCTTGCCAAAAGTTTTTCAAATGATTTTATCAATCTTAATGAAATTAAATATTGAATGTTATGCAAATTAAATCTAGATTTTTCTGCCATTCTACTCTGTATTTTATTATTATCATCATAAGTTTCCTGAAGATTACCTCAATGTCCACTGAAACATTATCATTGTCTGTTTGTACCACAATTTGATACAGGATAAGAAACATTGGTTTAAATAAACTTTTTTTTACATAGATCAAGAAATTTCTAGACCATTGCTGCACCATCCATAGCTTTAAGCTGTGTAAAGGCAAGTTATTGCCTGCCTCATCATATATCCTCACGTCATTGTCTGGGAGCAGTCCAATAAATGTGTGCTAAAGGAATAAATAAATGATAAGGATGGAAAGGGACAGTCACTTTCACTCAAAATAAAAATTTTAAACTTTAGCAATTTTGTTATGAGTAGGAGGAACTTCCAGAATCTCTTAAGGAAATTTTTTTATCTTCAAAAGAATACTTTAAACTCAAAATAAGAATCCACATTAATTAGCAAGGAAGTAGTCTTCTTAGTCAGCAAAGACCAAGGGCAACGGGCAATGTCAGCTCTGACCCTCCAGACTTTTTCCCTCCCCTTCCCACTGCCTAACTCCCCACAATCCTCCCTCTTTGTGAGTCTGATTCCTAAAGGTGACTATGTGGAAAGTTTTCCTCTTTAAAATAAAAATAAATTTATTAGTGTTTTTATATGCGAATTCTTACAATTTTTTTCTATAAATCAGTGACTACCTTAAAAAAAAAGGGTGGTTTCTTCCTCTTATTAAAATGTTTCTCACAAAGGTCTCTACCCTTCTTCAATGGCATTGCTCATTTGGTCAACTTCTTCGCTGCGTTTTCACTTCAAGTCAAAATATGTTCATATATTCGTAAATTATAACTAAAATAAAAAGAGACAAAAGATAAGAAAATATCTGCAAAGTTCTTCTTGCAAGAGTCATAGCAAAGTATCTAGTTAATAAAGTAACACTAGATAAACTTGCCAAGCTTCCTGGCATGCCTACCATCTTCACCACAATCAATTAAAGTCCAATGTTGAAACACCCTTAGATACTTTCCCTCCTCAGGGAAGGATCTTTCCAGAAGTAAAAGCTGCATTTCAGGAAAACTTGATTCTGAATATCGACAAATACACAAGGGAGCAAAAGTTGGGAAATGAATTGGCTTCGGCTATAAGGCCAAAGTAGTTGACCATCTTACCCACCCACATGCACTATACTTGAATACTTGGAATATGTTTCACTTATTACATGATTAACTATGATCTTCCTAAAATCTATGGCCCATTAGATCTCATAGCAGTACGTTGACGTAAAAAATGTGCAAACCTGTAGAGAATTCTTTAAAGAGTTCATTTAAGCCAAATTGATGACAATGCCAAGAAGCAAGATCTCAAATGCTCCAGAGAAGAACTGTTTTGCAGTTTCATTTATACATTTGGAATTAAGGGGGGATAGTGAGGAAGATTACATGAAGGTGGAAGAAAGCAAGGCAATGCATGGATTGGATTACGGGATACTTAACAAGATTTTGTGCTCTCTTGAGGGTGGCTGCACTTCCTAGGAGTCTGAAAAAGAGACATTTCAAAGGTGCGTCAACCAGTCTGCACAAAAACAATGGACAGAGTTTGCTTAAGGCAAAGATAAACCTTTTACTAAAGAAGGTATATGCCTGGGGCATGAATATCCACTGTGAACTGCCCAGTTAGGAATTTATGATCAGTTCAGCCTGTGAGGTTACTTTCAGTTAGATTTATTACAGAGCCCCTTTTTCAAACACAAGTAGAAGCCAAAATGGTGTGCCACTTAAGTAAAACCTTCGTGGGTTTAACAAAGCCAGCTCCATCATAATCAGTTGCACATACTCTCACCAGAAAGCAACTGGGGTCCTGCTGCCTACTGCCACCCTCTAAGCAAAATTCCAGAGGCAAAGGTTTGGTGATAAAGGAAAGGATTCTTTATTCAAAGGCTTCACAATTATGGAATAATAACTTTCCACATGCATTAGTCACTGAAGCCTATCATTTAAGGTTAAAATCTTTAACACCTGAGTTCTCCTATCTTTCCCCATGTTAGTTTTTATCTTATTTCTACAGGGTTAGTTTATAAACTAAAACAACATAAGATACAAAAGCTACACAGTTTTGGAAGCTTCTGCTCAGAGATCATCCCCTCTAGCATACCCAAAGAAGAATAACCCTGCCACCCTCTGCCAGGCCAGGTTGATCCTTAGCTGTACTTAGAGTTCCTTCCCATCCAAAACACCAACCTTGGAAAATGCAGGCAGCTGCAGCACAATCATCCAAGAATCCTCGAGGAAGAAAAGAGCAAGACAGCCACACACCCATTCAACAACCTGAGAGCACCTCTTTTATATCAAATCTCACCCATAATTCCGTGCACTCAGGAGGCACTCAGCTTCTCAGCCAATACCATCCTAGACTGTTTTCCATTGCCTTGGCAAATTCCTCCTACTTCTCCCCAGCAGTCTGATCAGATCTCTCTGTATCAATCGACCTGTGTGGTTAACCTGTTTTTAATTGATCTCCATTGTTGTCATTTATTTAATAAACAAATGAGCAAAGGTGTAAACATCACAATTGTTTACAACACAAATATTATGCAGCTTGCAATTTTCAAAGACCCATTGGCAAGACTTAAAGCTAAAGTGTTTAATATTTAGACATATTCTTTTCTTTATACATTTGTTCATGTTTTCTTTGCTTTTGATCATCACAAATCCAGCTATTTAGCTCATGTGACATGTCAGCTGAATGGACATACCTTTTTTTTAAATATATTTTAAAGATTTTATTTATTTATTTTAAACAAAATAGATAAGCCTTTAAGCAGGCTCATCAAGAAAAACAGAGAGAGGACCCAAATAAACTCAATCAGAAATGAAGGAGGAGATATCACAACTGATGCCACAGAAATACAAAGAATTATAAGACACTACTATGAAGAACTGTACACCAAGAAATATGAAAACCTGGGAGAAATGGACAAATTTTTAGAAAAATATAATCTTCCAAAACTCAATAAGGTAGAAACAGAAAGCCTGAACC
>PVJI01017097.1:0-36643 GCA_004026765.1 Micronycteris hirsuta | reverse complement strand
GGGACAGGATGCTCAATGGGGGAGCCCAGGGATGATGCCTGGGGTCGGGCAGTACAAGACCATCCTCACTCTTCTCACGAGTCTTAGCTGGGAGCCCACCTGACAGATGGATGAGTCAGACTGAGCTGTACCACAGGCTTCCCTTCCCCACGTCCCCCACCCCAGGGCCTGGGCACCGACTGAATATTAGGTGTTGCCCCGGGAGACTTTCTAGACACCACGACACAGTGGGGCTCGGCAAATGGTGACACAATGCTTTTCATTTTCCAAATAGCATTTTCACATCTGCGCTTCCTTTCAACTTCCCAGCAGCACTGTGAGGAAGGTAGAGCAAGTGCTATGTGGATCAGAGAGGTTAAGTGAGCTGCCAGAGGCCACACAGCCTGTAAGTGGTGGGTCTAGGACTGGAATCCAAGTTCCGGACTCTTGTTGGTTTGTGTATGTAACACATGGTGAACAGCGCTGTACAGGGCCGAGTGTGGGTCAGACCTTGTTTTAAGCATTTTATATGTCACCTCACAGCAGTCCTCTGAGACAGGTTCACTCCAGTTTTACAGATGAGAAAACTGAGGCAGCAAGAGCTTATATAAGTAACCCAGCCCACGTCACCAGCCAGAAAGTGGCAGAGCCGGGATTCCTACCTGGGCAGCTCGCACCAGAGTGGCCCCCGCCTGCAATTCCCCCGACATCGCAGCCATGGCTGGGGTCAGGTGCTCACCGCGCTGATGTGCCCTGCGGTCCCGTCCCGTCTGTGTGCCAGCACGCAGACACTGCAGTGTCATGAAGGTGTACGTTCAGCAGCTTGTGCTTTCAGGACCTCGAGCTGGCTTGAGTTAGCTGCAGGAAGATCTGAGCGTCAGAGGGGTGACCCGTGGAATGTGGAGTATGTGGGATTCCCCCAACAGAACTCCTGCTCCAGGGCAGGGCGCTCTTCAGTGTCCCTGCCGGTGCACTGGAGGGGGCCCTGCCAAGGATCAGATAATGACCACCTTCCCTCAGGTCTCAGGGAACTGAAGCTAATAGATAGAATTTTCTGATACAGAATTTTTCTCCTTTATTTCCTTAACCCTTTTTGAGTATTTGGCTTAACTCCAGTGGAGTATAAAATGGCATCTGAACTGCACAAAGTTACGTTTATTGTAGTCTGTCCCTGCTCAGGAAGATTCTTTTTGTCCCTCAGACTGGGCCCCACCTGGGTCACGGGTCATAAGGGGTATATTTGCGGGTGCTTGTCAATGACCTTGTCACGCACTCTTGCAGTTCCTGTCGTTCGAAATGCTGACGGAGCTGGTGCACAGGGCTGGCGTGTGCGATGCCCGCGACTCCTCCGTGCACTTCGTGTGCGGCGGCCTGTCCGCCTGCGTGGCCACCCTCACAGTGCACCCCGTGGACGTCCTCCGCACCCGCTTTGCAGCTCAGGGTGAGCCCAAGGTGAGTGGCCCGGCCAGAAAAGGGGTGCCTGAGCAACAGGAGGTGACCCCGGAGTTGGGGCTCTTTCCCTGAGAGGAAACAAAGCTGGCGGAGGCCGGAGTTTTCGGTCCAGGAGTCAGTCCACTTGGGAAGCTGTGTCCCAGGCCCACAGCCTGACGGGGGACCGGAGCCTCCGGGTGGGATCAGGGCAAATACCACACAGCGGGCTGGGTGGGGAAGGCGTCCGGAAATCTGGAACGTGCGGCTTGAGATCACGTTGCCGTATTACTGTGAGAATATTGTTGGTTTCCACAAAGACTGGGGTGGAGGCAATGGGATAATTGAGTCAGGCTCAAAGAAGAACCTAATGAGTGAAAGCAAGGGGCTAAACCCTGAAGCAGGCCTCCCCACCCTCGTCTGTGTTTCCTGGACACGCGGTAGTGTCGTGTGTGTCGTGTGTGTTCCCAGCCAAGAAAGAATAATGCTTCTGCCGTCGTCACCCTTTTGCGTTAGGATATTGTTGCTGGGAAATGATGCTTTGCTTCAGAATTCAGTCTGGGACCGGTTAAGAATCACTGTGGTTTCAGTTCTGCTGGTTGTTCATGTTGCCTGGGGCAGCCACCCTGGTCGGGGAGCCCTTTTGTTTAGGAGAAATCCTGATGACTTTTTTGGTTGAGGAGAGCAGAGTATAACGATTACATACCACCAGTATAGTAATCCCGTGGCTAATGCGCACAGAACCGTGGGTGCGCATCATACACGGGAGTGCATTCTACCCAGCAAAATACGGTAGCTGGGAGGGGAGTCACTGGAACAGCCCACCCTGGGGACTTCTGTTCAGCTTGTCGTTTGTCCTCTTGGCAGGAGAGGTAAGGCTCCCGGTAGTGGCTTGGGGACACGCCCGTGCTGGGCTGTGTTCTCACTGTGCTCACCCAAGTTGTGCGTGTGCCATCCAGGTATATAAAACCCTGCGGGACGCCGTGGCCGCCATGTACAGGGCCGAAGGCCCCTGGGTCTTCTACAAAGGCTTGAACCCCACCCTGATCGCCGTCTTCCCCTACGCCGGGTTCCAGTTCGCCTTCTACAACTCCCTGAAGCACCTGTACGGGTGGGTCACGCCCGCCGAAGGAGCGAGAAACGGTGAGACCGCCAGAGCTGTGACGTCTCTCTCTGAGTCACGCAGGAAATAAGGCTTTCCTGTTGGAGGCTCAAACACCACAGGTCTCTGAACCCGGCCCTGAAACGCGCCTGCTGCTGGGCGTCTGTCTCTCCCGGCCCTTGGCATACCCACCGGTGGCACCACCGACCTCTGTTTCCGGCTGCTGGCCATGGCTTTCACTTTGGTCTGAGGTCCAGCTTACAGGCTGCCTGCTTTTGGTTGTGTGTGTTGCTTGGTTTTTGTCTTGGAAGGATGTGGAGGAGGAGGGGTGTCCCACTCCCTCATGAGCCGGAGCGGAGCGACATCGCAGAGCCCAGGCCCTCGCGGCCTCTGGCCGGGAGGTGACTAGGGAAGGCTCCCACCCACCCTGCCCGCAACCTGTCCAGCCTGCCGTCCCTTGTCGTTCTTGCCAAAAGTGGCTGTGTCCGCCTCTCTCTTCCCTGGATTAAATTCCTCTGAGAGCAAGGGTGCTAGTGGGCTTTTGTTTTATGGTTCAGGATAGAGCTGATGACCGTGATGTTGTCCAGCCTAAACTTCATTTTTCTCATTTTCCCCTCAATCCCACTTTTCTGGGACAGAAAACCTCAAAAACTTGCTTTGCGGCAGCGGAGCTGGAGTCATCAGCAAGACCCTCACATACCCCCTGGACCTCTTCAAGAAGCGGCTGCAGGTTGGAGGGTTCGAGCAGGCACGAGCCGCCTTCGGCCAGGTGGGCTGCCCCTGCGGAAAGCTGCGCCCCTCGCCCCTCACTGCAGGCCGGAGGGCCTGCCGGGGAGAAGGGTGGGGCAGAGAGGGAAGCTGACTTCCAAATAAACACCAGGCCTCAGAGCTGAGACTTGGCTCTTCACGATGTCACTGTCACCATCGTTGTCATCGGGAGTCACTGGTGCCTTGGGAGGGCAGCTAGGTGTGTGGTCACTTAGAGAAGGCCAGGCCAGAGAGACGGCACTGATCAGACTAAGAGCTAATGAACCCTGGCTGGGTAGCTTAGTTGGTTAGGGCATTGTCCTGATACGCCAAAGTTGTAGGTTCGATCCCCGGTCAGGATACATATAAGAAGCAACCAATGAGCGCATTAATAAGTGGAACAACAAATCGTCTGTCCATCTGTCTCTCTCAAATCAATAAATAAAAAATTAGCCCTGGGTGATATAGCTCAGTGGGTTGGGTGTCATCCCGCAAACTGAAAGGTCGCTGGTTCAGTTCCTGGTCAGGGCACCCACCTGGATTACAGGCCAGGTCCCTAGTTGGGGGCATGCAGGATGCAGCCGATGTTTCTCTCCTTCTCTTTCTCCCTCCCTTCTCCTCTCTTTAAAAATTAAAAATAAGTAAATGCATAAATAGTTTTGGAAAGAGCTAATGAGGACCAGATTGAGACCTACTTCCGAAGGGGGACCGGGTGGGATGGGGTGGGGGGTCAGCTGCCTCTGGGAGGAAGGCCCCGAGCTCTCACCAGGTCTGTCAGAGCCACAGCTGGTGGGAGCCCCCTGGGCGGGAAGGGGCTCTGCCCAGTGCTGGTTTCCCAGCACCGCAACTGTTCAGTCCCAGTTCGCCCACTTGGAAGAGAAAGAACAAGGTTAACTTTGTCTTTTTTCCACCCATTCCTTTATCCAGCAAGCATTTATTGGGGGCTGTGATGTGCCACGCATTGTGTTGACGAAAGAATAGAGCCCCATCCGCCTTGTGGCCACCTCCCTCCTCATCCGGAGTTACCTTCCTCTCCCCAGGTTCGAAGCTACCAGGGCCTCCTGGACTGCGCCAGGCAGGTGCTGCGGGAGGAGGGCGTGCAGGGCTTCTTCAAGGGCCTGTCCCCCAGCCTGCTGAAGGCCGCCCTCTCCACCGGCTTCGTGTTCTTCTGGTACGAGTTCTTCTGTAACCTCTTCCACCACATGAAGAAGGCGCACAGCTAGCCTCGAGGGCTGGAAGGTGGCCTGAGGTCTCTCACTGAGGTGACCTCCTGAAAGAAGACTTGACCTGCGACCTCGCATTGCACTGAGAGGCGCTGCCTGGCCCACTCCTCTGGCCAGCTGCCCGAGCAAGAAGAGCCACTGGGAGCGGGCTGCAGCCTTGATCTGACCACTTGGATGCCCCCAGAGGGCAAGGGCGTTCTCCCTGTGTGGGCACGGGGGGCCGTGGAGGACTTGTTCTCTGGGACCGCAGCCCCTCCAGTCAAGAAGCTTGAAGCCTCCCCTCCATCTAACCCACACTCGGAAGCAGCTGCCTGCCTTCCTGCACTTCCGAGCCATCTGCCCCGAGAGCGCTGCTGGGTGGGGCCACAGCTTAGGGTGAGAGCTGGGGCTTGCCTGCGGCAGGGGCCTGGTCCCCACACCTGGGCTCTGGTTCCCCCCAACTTGTTAAATAGACATTCAAGCTAAAAGCGTATTCCTTACCTCTTCCCTCCCAAGTCACATCTCTCCTGGACACCAGCTGTGCCCAGCTGCCCCAAAGTTCGTTTTCTCAGTAGTTACATCCTTCAGGTAGCTTTGCTTCCAGTTCTGGGGAGGAATCCAAGCTAAACTGGTCACATCCTCACCCCCCACGTTCAGAGCTTCAAGTCTGTAAATGTACCGCTCAGGCTCTTCTCTCCCTGGCCAGGGGGCTTTGGGGAAAGCAGGTACAGCAGGAAGTGGGGGGCTGTGCTGAGGGGAGGAGGTGCAGAAAGGCAGCAGCCCTTTTCCCCAGTCTACCTGTGTGGCACATCTTTTGGGCTGGGGCAGCCCTCCTTGGGGGGTGGGAGCGCACAGCTGGGCCAGTAGGGCTCCGCTGCTCTCTCAGCGTCCTCTGGCTTGGGATGGTGCTGTCTCCTCCGTAACCCCAGTGTGGCTCAGACACAGCCCAGTGAACAGGGTGGTGGAAGGAAGGGGTTGGACAGGCAGGTGGTGTGCAGGAGCGATGGCAGAACACAGGAACCCATAGCCAGCGGGTAGCCAGGTACCCACCTAGGCACCCAGGAGGAACTTCAGTTAGGGCTCTGGTGGGAGGAGAAAACCTACAGAATGCAGCCACCACCCTCCTCATTCGCTGCCCCAGCCCCGAGGGGCACCTGGCCTGGGAAGTTGGCTCTGCAGGGACAGGCAGGATGGAGGAGCACCAGAATCCCACGCTGGACTTCCTCTTGCGCCCACCCCACCCCCCTCTGGGCCCTGACTCCAGACTCTGCTCTGGTTTATGAAGACCCCAGCTGGGAACAGGCGTGGTGTGGGTGTGGTGGTCCTTGCTTTCCAGGGAGCCTGGGCTCCTTCTCTCAGCGTTACTATTTTATCTCTAATCTGGGGCTTTGTGATTGGTCGGGGGCCCCGGAACCTGAAGCCCGCCTGCTGGTTATGCAGGTCCAGGCCGTTGCCAGAGGGCCCGGCACCCACAGGGCTTTTGGCACTTAAGGCCTGGGTTTGGCACTGCGGCGAGCCAGCTGCCTGAGTGTATTTTTTATGAGATTCCATTTAAGTAAACTCTATTTTCTTCATCTTTCCTGTTCCCTGGTTTCTTTCGCTGCAGCGGACAGTTTCTGCTTCGTCCATGTTCTGGTGACTACTTTGGCCTCTCTTCCAACAGGACCACCGTCAGCACTTCGCTTCTGAGCGGAGCGAAGCGGCAGTTCCTTTGCAGTCCCCTTCATGTGCCCACTCCGGCAGCTGCGCGGGTTTGGGCCACAATCCCTGCGGCTCCTCCCACGCTGCAGCCCCTCCCACGCTGCGCAGCCCCGCCCAGTTGCCTCTTCTGACCCCATTTTAACCTGCGCCCAAGGCATGCGGCGGGGTGAGGCACGTTGCCACCGTTTAAGACCCAGGACTTCATGCGGGTGGAGAGCAGGTCCTGAGCAGGCCAGGGACAAACCGGGTGAGGAGAAAACAGGAGCAGTGGTAGTGTCGCCGAGGTCCCACGCGGCCCCACCTGGGTTCCATGCCGGGGCCCTCGGGGCAGGCCAGGAGACGAGGGCAGCGTCACCGGGGCTCCAGCAGGTGGCGCTGGCGAGGCGGGTCCATCTCGGTCCCGCCCAGGCTCCGCCCCTCCAGAGGCCCCGCCCCGGCGCCACTAGGAAATGACCTAAGCCACGGCGAGGCGCGGTGGGTCTCAGCGGCGGTGCCGCGGACACGGGTCGCGCGCATCATGCCCGCTGAACGGCCTCCGGGCGCGCGGGCGCGGCGCTGGGCCAGCAGGTGGGTCCGGGCGCTCACGCCGCTTCTCCCTCCCGCAGGCGTCCAGAAGGCGGGTTCTGCTGCTGGCCCTGCACTAATGGGAAGGGCGTTCCGGGCTTGGGGAAGAAGCTGCCCGGGTCTGGAGACCCCTGAGGTTGTCTCCTTTAACCAGGGGGGAGGCACCGAGTCCAGATAGGGGACTCTACCTCCGAGGACACGTCTGCCCGCTCCCCTCTTTAAGAGGAAGGATCTCGAAAGGAGCTCAGGAATTGGGAGTCCTGAGTGGGCAGAGCCGGGTTTCTGCTACTTGGGAGGCCAGTTTAACCAGTTCGTCCCGGGGCGAAGCTGGCCAGGACAGGAGTTTGGGCTCCCAACCGACAGGGCGGCGAAGATGACTTCCACCCACCCATGCAGCCCGGCCCCAACCCGAGGGCTAGAGCGGTGGGTTCCGTGGACTGGGAAGGACTCTGTCTAAAGCTGAGGGAGAGGGTTGGCGAGAGGGACTTGGAGCCTTGGAACCCTGCTGGGACAGCTGCGTGCAGCTTGAAGCCCCCAGCCCTTTCACCGGCCCAGAATCTTGCCGAGCCAGCAGTGTCCAGGCCGCTTTACATAGGCAGGGCACGTGTCTACCTAATATGCACCTACCCAAACCCCCAGCCCGGCGCACCCACCCACTTCCCACTCCGTGTCAGCTGAGGATTACTCTGCCTCCAGTTGGGGCTGGAGGATAGGCCCTTTCGCCCTTCATCTCTTGGCTGTTATGTAATCCCAGACTTAACCCCTGCAGGGGTTCCGAGATTTAGCAGCAGGTGCCCAGTCTCCACCAGGGGCCAAGCTCAGTGGGCACTCAGCCAGCCACCAAGTGCCAAGGACTGCCCAGGACTACCTGTTGCAAGTGCTGGGGCAGCCCCACTCAGGGCCTGCATCCCAGGAACCCCAGCTCCACGTCTGAGGCCTGCTCTTTCGTCTCTCCTCCTCCCCAGGTACTGTCACTAATCCGGCCCCAGTAAAGAGCTGCGGGGCTGGATGGTCATGGGGGAGCCTGGGAGAGAGGAGTATAAAATCCAGTCTTTTGATGCAGAGACCCAGCAGCTGCTGAAGACAGCCCTCAAAGGTGAGCATGGGGAGCCCTCCTGAGCCTGGGTCGAGCTGCAGACAAGGGGCCACTGGGACAGGACTGGAGGACTGAGCCTTAGCCTGGGAATGTCTAGCCCTCTCTCCCTCTTCGATTTCTGTGATGAGGAGTCAGCAACATAATCCTCCAGCCAAAAGACAGGATCTGTGCAGGCCAGCCCTGGGACTGTGAATTGTAGTCATGCCCAGACTGTGACACTGTTTTTGGAAAGTACGAGTGCTCATGAGGGGGGTGGTGTGGGGCACGGGGAGCAAGGTTCCTGCCCGTTAAGTCCTTACATTGGACCTGGCTTCTGCATTGCTGCAGCCAGCTCTCTCGAATGTGCAGAGCTGCCTGACTCCTGGCAGAGGAGATAGTCATTGTCCCGGACCAGGGCCTTCCCGCGGCTCTCAGAAGTGTGACTCAGCTAACAAGTAGCAGCGCCCACCACATGCCAGGCTAAGCCTGTGGGCTTCGTGTGTTATGAGAACATTTTCTTCTGTAAAATTGCTGTCAAAGACAGCTCTTCAACCTAGTGCCAGAGATGTGTCCTAAAGACCGGGCATTCTTTTGATTAGTCTCTACAGCCACATACCATCCCGTTTCCTCTGACCGGGCCACGGGAGCTGGAGCTGCTCCTGTGTGGTTACTTCTCTGCATGATTTCTGGTCTCTTTAAATGAAATGTAAGGGCATCGTAATGGGAGTACTCTTTTGTAAACATCCCCGACTCTTCGTAGAAGCAGGTGGAGACAATGTTATAATTAAGCAGCTTGAGACTGCCTGCCTATCTTTACCCCAGATCCAGGTGCCGTGGACTTGGACAAAGTGGCCAATGTGATTGTGGACCATTCTCTGCAGGACTGTGTGTTCAGCAAGGAAGCAGGACGCATGTGCTATGCCATTATTCAGGTTGGGTAGGGTTGGTGGAGAAGAGGGGAGACACCTTGAGGAAGGTGCTTCAGGAGTGGGCCAAGATGCAAAGGACTTCCCTCACAGGCAGAGACAGGAGGAGGACAGGAGGGTCCTCAGCCACGGAAGCTTGGGTGGGGGTTGTGACAGCACCGCCCCCCACTCCCCACCCCCTCTGTCTCTGGTTCACAGGCAGAGAGCAAGCAAGCAGGCCAGAGTGTGTTCCGGCGTGGCCTCCTCAACCGGCTGCAGCAGGAGTACCAGGCTCGGGAGCAGCTGCGCGCCCGCTCCCTGCAGGGCTGGGTCTGCTATGTCACCTTTATCTGCAACATCTTTGACTACTTGAGGGTGAGGCTGCGGCAGCTATCCTGTGCCACAGAGACGGCCTGTCTCCTGAGGCGACTAAGCCGGTGCTTTGACTCCTGCTCTCCCCTACAGGTCAACAACATGCCCATGATGGCCCTGGTGAACCCTGTCTATGACTGCCTCTTCCGGCTGGCCCAGCCCGACAGTCTGAGCAAGGAGGAGGAGGTGTGTGGCCCTGGCATGGAAGGCTGTGGGGGTGGGTCTTTAGTTCAGCTCAGAATACCAGCCCAGTGCCCGTGGAGGCTTTGAGAGTACCACTTTCTGGGGCAGGAGCCTGGTGGGGACAGTTAGGGCCTGTCACAGTTACGGGACAGGCTATCAGGTCTGGAATTTATCCAGAACAGAGAGCAGCCTAAAGCTACTGGCTCAGAGGCTTCCTTCCAGCAGGAAGGCCAACCTGTGATAGGAATGTTGGGGGCCTAGGCCAGCTGTGGATACAGACAGCCGGAAACCAAACCGGGATCGGGCAGTGTCCAGGGAGGTAGAAAGTGAGTTAAGCAGCAGTTTGGAGAAAGGGCCTGAATCCAGCCATGCCTAGATGAAAGACCTTAGGCAAGTCCCCGAACTTGCTTCCGTTCATGTTAAGATGTGAATAATACCCACTGGGCAGCGTGAGGACGAAGTGGGAAAATGTGTGTCTGGGGCTGAGCATGGTGCCCAGCACACAGCCAGAGCTAAGTAAATGGCTGCTCTGTGTGATGCGCTGGCCCTGGCCGGCAGCTCACCTCCTGTGATCCCTGCAGGTGGACTGCCTGGTGCTGCAGCTGCACCGCGTTGGGGAGCAGCTGGAGAAGATGAACAGGCAGCGAATGGATGAGCTCTTTGTCCTGATCCGGGATGGCTTCCTGCTCCCGGCCGGCCTCAGCTCCCTGGCCCAGCTGCTGCTGCTGGAGATCATTGAGTTCCGGGCAGCCGGCTGGAAGACGACCCCAGCCGCCCACAAGTATTACTACAGCGAGGTCTCTGACTAGGCCTGCGGACTAGGCTGCCCCGCCAGCAGCACCGCCTTTCTCCTACCCCCAGCCCAACCTGGCAGTGCAGTCTCTGCCTCTCCCCAACACCTGTTCCCTCCAGACTTTCAACAGCTCCTGAGAGCATTCCTGCTTACCCAGTGGTCCTGCTCTAAGCACCTTCCCTCCAGGGACTGGGGAAGACTCCACGGAGACCTGCTCCCACTCCCCACCCCGCAGTCCTGTCTCTCTGCCTGGCCCAGGTGGTCATACAGCTTCTTGGTGCCTCAGTCTCCCATCTGTAAAATGGCACCCATAGCCATTGGTGGGACGCTTTGGACTGTCAAGGGGCGGAAGTGCAGCGCGTAAGTCACACGAGATGCTGCTTCTGATCCGTTTTGTGTAAGGATGGCCTTGAAACAGGTGTTTCCGGCCGTCGGTTTTAATGAGTGGCATCACATGCTCCAGTGCAGGGTGAGAATTTTCTAATAAACCTTTCTGATATGAAAATGCTTCCTTTCATCACCCAAATGTCCACCCTAAGCCAAGGAAAGAGAAGGCAGGAGGGGACCTAGGTTTCTTAGGGGAACTCCAAGTCCGTGTATTGCCTCTGTAAGGAGACAGGCAGGGAGAGCAAATTCTAGCCCACAAGGGAAGGACTAAAACGATGAACAAACCTCTCCCTCATTCCTGGGAGGCCTGCCTGCCCTTAAAAAGGAACTGCACCCTTCAGCACAAGCGCTTTTCATGTAGCAGCAGCTCACGTGGCCTCTTGTAGCAGAGAGCCCTGGGCTGCTCCTGGAGCCTTCCCCGACCCCCTACCACCAGCGGTAGTGGGCCAGGGCACGGTTGGCCTCTGCCATCTTGTGCATGTCGTGCTTCCTTTTGATCACAGGGCCCTGGTTGTGAAAAGCCTCCAGCAGCTCCCGGGACAGTTTCTCTGGCATCAGCATCCGCCTGGGCTTCTTCTCCCTGCACTCAGTAATCATCCACTTCATGGCCAGGAAGCGCCGCCGCCGGTCGGACAGCGGCACAGGGACCTGGCCAAGACAGGACATGGGCGAGTTGGTGCAAGGACTGCCAGGGCTGCAGCCTCCTTCCTCCACAGGCTCCCTCTGGGTCAGCCCTGGCAGGGCTCCTGAGGAAAGGGGCCTGCCTTCTCCTCTTTGAGCTTCCCTTACCCTCAGGTGACATTGGTGTTGCTGATGTCAAGGCATTCCCTGAGCAAACGCTCATTAAGCACTAACCTCTTTCACCTGTAAATGAAAGCTCAGCCAAGTTGATAAAAGCACTAACTGGGAAAAGCCCCATCAGCTGGGGTGACTTAGCCACTCAGATTACGGATGCCTAAAGATAGGAGCCTCTTGTCCAAGAATCATTTTCCAAGCCCCCACTACCATGCCAGACCCTAGGGACACAGACATTAATGAGGAAGTCTCTACTTCCGTGATGTTTACACTGAAAAAGGAGAAGACGAGAATACCCACTTGTGGCCATGAAGTATAATGAAATACTATAATGGAGGCGCCTAGTTCAGTTCAACAAATGGTGATGAAGCATCAATTACAAGACAAATGCTATGCTAGACACTGGTGTGTGAAGATGAGGTCTAAACACAGTCCCTTACCATGAGAAAGTGACAACACATGATGCTGGGGGAGGTCATTTGGATGCTATTTTGTTCTCGTCCATTTATCTGCCTGTCATTTTTAACACTGTGGGACTCAGATGACCAGATCCTCACAGTCTCTGGTCCCTAGAAAGGCTATCATTCTTGGCCAACTCTGGGCCCTCCCATCCACAAGAACCCCTCCCCCCACCTTGTTACACACGTGGGCAGCCCTGCCTTCCCTGCCCTGACCACTCACCTGGTAGAAATGGCCACCCTTGAGGATGGGTACTAGCCCAATCACGGGCTCACAGTTCTTCAGTGCTTGGTGGAAGATGGTGTAGGGGTTGCGTTCAATGGTTGCCCGTTCCTCTGAGGAAGCAGCGTGGTACTTCTCAAACTGCTTCCTTTTCACAGCTTCCAGAGTCTGCGAAGGGATACAGTGGATGAGGATGCCTCAGGCTTCCTGAAGGGTTTACCCAGCTGGGCCAGCACCTTGCCCTTCACTCCCATTATCAGGCTCTTCTATAGTGCTGTAGCTCCTCCATAGCACTTTTTAAAAAATCCTCTCCCAAGGACATGTTTACTGACTTCAGAAAGAGAGGGAGGGAGGGGGAGGGAGAGGGAGAAACACTGTAGGGATCCAACCTGCAACCAGGTATGTGCCTCTGACAGAAAATGAGAACCCAACCCACAACCTTTCGGTGTATGGGATGACGCTCCAACCAACGAAGACACCTGGCCAGGGCTCCCCAGCAGTTCTAAGACAAAATTCTTAAGTGCCTCCCTCTTTCCTACACTAGGACAGAAAGAGCCAGCTAAGATTTTTTGGGGGGGTGGGGGCAGGGGGATGGTAGCTGTTGACTCCTGCAGGACTTCATTAAAGTCCCACCCAACACACACATACAAAGAAGTTAACTTTAATGACAGGTGTCTGAATCCATTCTTTTTCATACTGCACTGAAGGTGCCAAGTACAAAGCTACAGGGAAGAGAAAGATGAAAGGCGAGAGGTACCGTTTACCTTTGTCATGAGGGATCTGGCCAGTACTTTGTTTCCTCCTTTCATCATCATGTTGGTGAATTTACTTCAAGGAAAAAAGCAACATGTTTAGCTTTCCTAGTCTGTATCACAGAATCCTTTTTGTAGATGCTCCCTGGTATCATCCCAGTGGATCAAAAGTGTTTCCATCTAACCTGATCAATGGGTCTTCAAACACAGAGCTTGTTTTCATCGCTGGGGCAGCTTTGATAGGCTGTGTCTTCCTGAGCTCCAGCTCAAACTTCTGTTCCTCAGTCAGCTCTGCCAAGGGCTTGCGGTAATATTCCTTGTCAATCTGGGGATCCCTGTACTCAGGGCCATAGCGGCTCCACCTCACCTGGATGAGCCTGGGAGAGGGGGAAGAGGAAAAGGCGGGCAAAAGCTGACTCCACAAGCGAAAAGGCTTGACTTAATAATAGGCGTGTCTGCCAACCCACTGACTAGTCAGCGGTGCGCAGACCGCCAGCCAACCGTGAACCGCGATAATTCTGGCCCTTGCCCCAAAAGGTAGGAGGACCTACCCCAAACAGGCCTGTAAAGTCTCATTTCCAGTGCCAACGATAAGAACAGGTTCCTGAGCCTCAGGGTGGATGCCTCCCTATGCATATCTACTCCCAATTCCCAACACAGAAAATCCCAACTCTGAGATTTAGCAAGGCTACACTTTCAGCTCCAAATTAGTCACGCAGCTACTTAAGAGCCTTGGACCCAGATATCCCTGCTCCCAGGCTCTCTCCAGGTCCCCGCGCGCCCGCCTATGGCCCCTTTCCTTCCTGCAGGTCTCTTCGTGAAGATCAAAGCGGCCTCCAAGCTGACCGCCGACCTCTCACCCTGGGAGCCGCAGAAGAGCACTTCGTACACCCAGTGCTAGGTCCGACCACTCTCGCACTGTCTTCACCAAGGGGGCAGCCATCTTGGTTTGCCGTGAGGACCCCACACAAGCTGCCCTCGGCGTGCCTGAGCGAGTGACGGAAGAGAGAGAAAAGGCTCCACAGGGTCCTAAATCTGCGCATCATCCCATTAATCTGGGCGTTAAGAGTCGCTCATTCCGAGGTCCAGAAGGAAGAGTCAAAAGGAAACACTCCCCTTCCATTATCCGTCGCAGCCTGGCGCGACCGTCGGTGACGGCGCCGGTTCCTCTCAGGCCCCCATGCAGGCACCGCCCCGGCTCAGGTCCTTCAGTTTATCGCGAGGTTTGAGGCCGCGGGCCCGGCCCGGGCGGCTGCAATATGGCGGAGGCGGAAGGAGAGAGTCTGGAGTCCTGGCTGAGTGAGTATCCGCGTCCGCTTTTGCATGCCCTCGCGACACCACCGAGCCTCTCCTCCGCGCACCCCTACACCCCCTCCTCGGGCTCCGCGGCGGCGCCGCCTGGCAGTCTGAGCCTGGGCCGGGCGCGCCGCGAGCGTTCCGCGTTCACGCCCCTTCCCTAGCAGGGCGCCTGGCCCCTGCCCGGCACCTGCTCGGGGTGCTGCGGCGCCACTTCCCGCTCCCACGCGCGTCGGCGTGAGCTCGGGTCCCGTCTGGCCTCGCGGGGTCCGGGAAAGTGACAGCCAAGTGCTTCCTCCTGATAAGCATTGTCGCTTAGGAGAGATTGTGGCGGGGCTTCGGGCGGCTCAGTCCCTGACGAAGGGAAAAGCTCTGGATTTGGGCTGAATCTCGGGAGCGATGGGTGCTGCAAAGCACACACACAGGGCTTCGGAGTGTGGCTGTGTATTAGAGAAGTGACCGCTTCGCGCAGGCAGAATGTTTGAAGTTAGAATAATCCAGAGAGAGAGAGAACAGAGTTCTGTACCCCCCACCCCACTCCGCGCGCGCATATACGCTTGGACATCTTGAGTCATTTGTAACCTACCTCGAGCAAAGCTGAGGAGCCCAGCCGATGCCGTAGTTATAGCGGCCTGTTGTTACAATTGCTAACTTACGTTGCTATTAAGGAAATGTGGGTTAACCTTGTTAGCTGGTAGTACTTTGCTGAAGGGTTAGTAAGTTACTTTCCTATGTGCTACAGGAGGCTCCCAGAGGCTTCTGAGGTAGAAATCGAACATGGTGATAATCCAACTAGGGGTGTGTAGAAATTACCTTTTGCAAGACATCTCTTATTTACTAGCGCCTCCAGGTTCTTGCAGGTGAGGGCTGTTTCCTCCAATTGCCTGACTTTTCTTAATAAGAACTCCCTTCAGGTGGTTGAACCTAGGTATATTAGCAAAAATCTTCGTTGCAGGCAGCCTTCTGTGTATATGGAACTGTTCTCCAAGGAGCGCAAAGTGTTCTAGAGACATTCATTTAATTCATTTACTGAGTGTCCTAGCGAAGCAGATAATGTTGTTACAATTTCACAAAAAGGGGAAATTGTGACAATCTAATGAAACCATTTGCTCAGGGCCACCCAACCAGATAGAACTACACTGGAACTGGTTTTATTCACAGATATCGATGAAGACATTGGAGTAGTTTAGGTGGCCTAAGCTGAGTTTAATAGGTTCAGAGTTATATTTTGAAATAGGAGAGGGAGGACCCTGTGTTTGTGGGAGAGTGGAGATGGTGAGAGGGGAATGGGATGGCATCTGTAGAGAATGGACGTCCACGGCTCACCGTTGTTCGACACAGTTTTTCAATGGTGCGAAAGCGATAAACATTCAGTAGGATCCGTACTTCAAAGTGTGGATTTTGGTCTCTTCTCCGGCTGTGCGGTCAGGCGCTCTCCCATGATGCTGGGCGGTGCCCAGCCAGCCACTTGATCACCAACGCAAACAGCCGATACTCTGCCCTGAACAGTGTTGCCAGTGTTTTTTGGATGTTGTGCTCTAGGCTAAGCAGTGGTGTTTGGTAGGTTAGGTGTATTAAATGCATTCTCCACTTGTGGTGTTTTCGACTTACGAAGGGTTTATCTGGATGGAACCCTGTCGTAAGTTTTATGACTTAATGGTGCGAACGACACCGAGTGAACCAACCAGTGCTTGCGCTTCAGCAGCCTCTCGTTCTAGGTCCTTGTCACTCTGTGCTTCTCCAGATTTATTGCAGCTGGGCCCGGTGTCTCAGGTCTGGCCCCTCTGCATTCTTCTCCCAGGAGAGCACATCTGTTGAGTCAGATCGTTCCACTCCTGCGCACCTACTGCCTCCTCTCTGCAGCTTCCTCATAGCCTTCCTTGCTGTGGCCAGTCGGATGTTCTTGTCCCACAAACACACATTGCCCTCTTCCCCGCAAGCCCTGTTCTCCTTTGCTCACTAACAGCTTTGAGATCCATCCCAGATTCTCCACCCCCATGAACCATCTCTTGGTCACGCAGCCTTCTCTGAAGTTCTCTCGTTACCACAGTCAGGCAGTGTTTTTAACGAGTGCCTGCTCTACGAGGCATTAGGAAAGTAAGTGCAAGCAGTCTTTGCCTTCAGTCTGATGAAGGTGATGCCAGAGTGGATAAAGCGTTCCTAAATAAAGAGATAAAGACACAGTGGCAAGAGCCAGAAACGCTGAAACACCAACAGTTTCTTTAGAAAATTTGGGATAGGTGGAATGGAAGATGCCTTCTCTCAGTGCGGCGATAGCATTTGAGCTAAGCCTTAAGGAACAGGAAAAGTGGGCCAAGGAAACAGACTACGGTGGAGGGAGCCAGCCCGGTTTGGGACACACAGCAGTGTGTGTTTGGCTGGTGCAAGCCCGGAGTTCCTGCAGGAGAGCGATGGGAGAAGAAGCTGGGAAGTTAGGACCACACTCTGCAAGAGCTTGAATGCCAGGCCAGGAAGTTGATGCTTCTGCAGTTCTCAGATCCCCGGTCCTGTGGGACCTTGTGTCCCTGTTTGAGGAGAGTTGCTCCTGGGGTTTTATACAGGATGGGCTGCAGCAGAAGCTCTAGAAGCGGTTGTGAGGGAGGTGGGGGGTGGGCAGAGATAAGAAATGAAGAAAAAGACATTAAGGTGGAAGGGACTACGGACAGACTGAGAAATGGATGAGGAGAAGGAAGAGGGGTCTGCGACGGGGCTTTAAACCTCGGTGCCTGAAGGTCGAGGCCAAGGGAGCTTTTTTATAGAAATAGGGAAGTCAGGAAGGGGAAGTGATGGGTTTGTTTCTAGACACGTTTCTGTACCAGAGAGGCACTTAAAATTACACGCTGTCTTGGTTGTTGCCCTGGTTATGTCTCATGTTGCATCAGGAGAGAAAACTTCTTTGGATGTTGTGTTCAAGGTTAAGCAATGGTGTTTGGTAGGTTAGGTGTATTAAATGCATCCTCAACTTTCGATGTTTTCAACTTACGAATGGTTTATCTGGATGTGACCCTGTTGTAAGTCTTACGGCTTAAGTGCGAACTACACCGAGTGAACCAGCCAGCGCTTGCGCTCCAGCAGCATCTCGTTCTAGGTCCTTGTCACTCCGTGGCTTGCTGGAATGACTGCAGCAGCCCCTGCTGGGCCCAGGTAGGGTCTGAGCCTTGTACTTTTTCCGAAGCCCCTCCAGGGCCTGGCATGCCGTGCACTTAATTTTCGATGGGTGCCTAACAAACACTCGGTGATTGACTCACTCTCTCTTGATTCAAGACTGTAGCAACGGAGGTTGATTCTTGACTCTTTTCCTGTCTCTCGTTCTTGCTTCTACATATTTCGGAGTCATTTGCTACATAGAACTGGTCGTTCCTGGGATGTCTGGGCTGTAATGGGATGGGGCAGCCTGTGCTGCTGTTTCTGGCCCAACTTGCCCTTTTGAGGTCCTGAGACAGTCAGGGCTGGTGATGGAGCTGGAAAGGAGAGCAGGGAATCGAGAGGCACAGACGCAGAAGAGAGGAAGGCTTTCAATAGAGACCTGAAAATAGAAACCTTGAATCAGAGGAGAGCCCAGTGTGGTCCTAGAAGGCAGGGTCCCTGACGTCAGCCCTGAGGTCTCTGTGCCGGGTGATGGAGAGCCTTGAGTGGGTGGAAGGTCGGTGCGTCTGCTGGGTGAGGCAGTAGGCAGATGGAGAGGTCCAGCCTCCCAGGATGGTCCCCAGAGGTTTCTCCCAGTGCCTGTGGGCGATGGAGGTCTGCTTCCTGAGCCAGCTGGGGATCTGGGGGTGGTACTCAGAAGTGGGACTGGCCTCTGCTGAAACCAGGGCTTTTTGTGCCCTTGTGTAGCACAGCGCTCCCTGCAGGTTTGCAGAAGAAAGTTCTACCAAGGTAAAAAAAAAAAGTCAGCCCCGGCTGGTATAGCTCAGTGGATTGAGCGCGGGCTGGGAACCAGAGGGTCCCGGTTCGATTCCCAGTCGGGGCACATGCCTGGGTTGCAGGCCAGGTCCCCAGTGAGGGCCATGTGAGAGGCAACCATACATTGCTCTTTCTCCCTCCCTTCTCCTCTATCTGAAAATAAAAAAAATAAAAAAAAAAGAAAATGTTTAAAATAAAAAAAAAAAAAGTCAGATTCTAGAGAAGTTGAACACAGTGAAAAGCAAGCAGGCATATTCTTGGAAGCAGAAATGCTGTCCGAGTTCTAGCAGGTGTGGGAAGAATACATGTTTGGTGAATGCTTGTTGCCTGTGTGTACGTGTGTGTGTGTGTGTGTGTGTCGGGGAGGACGGGGTGTCCACATCAGACTGTGTTTGGAAGATACTCTTCCAGTTGCTAACAGTGCAAGTGAGTGTGGACTGCTTTTTCTTACACCACAAGGTATGTGACTGTTCCCGAGTTAATAGCGATGGGGTGGGGATGGCTCCTCAGACCATCTTATTTTTGTAACCCTATAGTCTCTTGATGTCATGTGAGAACTTGAAACATCTCAAATGATAGGGACAAGTAACAAAGTCACGCTAACACCTGAGAAGGTTTTGGATAACTGGTCGAAGAGACTCGGGGCTTCTCGGGAAGGTGGTAGCTAGTAGGTCACTGTGGCAATTAATGGTCGATTTTTTTTTAAAGATTTTATTTATTTTTAGAGAGAGGAGAAGGGAGGGAGACAGAGAGGGAGAGAAACAGCAATGTGTGGTTGCCTCTCACACACCCCTCACTGGGGACCTGGCCCGCAACCCAGGCATGTGCCTTGACTGGGAATCGAACTGGCGACCCTTCAGTTCCCAGCCCGCGCTCAATCCACTGAGCTTCACCAGCCAGGGCAATGGTCGGTCTTGATGGAATTGATCTCTCCTTCTTTCAAGCTTGACATTTTGAAGGACCCGCTGATTCTCTTTTTACGATTGAGGACAGGCATCTCTTTCCCTCTACGTATGAACGGAAACCATCTGAATCTTCTTGCAGCCGGAGCAGAGACACCACCAGGCAGGCGCAGTGCTGCTGGAGCGGCAGCCTTATCTCTGGCTCTGCCTCCGTGTGGTGTCTGTGACCTCTCAGAGCCCTGGGTGTGGGGCACGGAGTCCCTGTTAGGATCTGATTGTGGAGCTAGTGATTTTTAACGTGAGGAGAAAAGGAAGTTAAGAAAGTAGTCCAGAGAAATCAGAACTAAGGAACTTCTAACAACACCCCTTGTCAGGGAGGGCGTCTTCAAGCTTCCGTTGCTCCGCTCTTGGCACGGTGCGAGTGTGGAAAGGGGTCTGTGCCTTCGGCCTTCCATTTGTCTTCTGAACCTGAGCCTAAATATGACAGACAGCTGGAGGCTGCTTTCTGGAATAGGCAAATGCCAAGCTTTGAGTCAGAGATGGGAATAGTTGTTTTTGTTTTTTAAGAATAAAATGTCCCCAGTAGGCTGAATGCTAGCACCATAGCAGAGAGAAAACCTAGTGGGGAAATGTTTTGTGTCATGTCCATGACAAATGAGAAAACTGTGTTCTAAAAGCCTTGGCAATGACAGAGAGATGGGAACACGGTTACCCACCCTCAGCTGGGGCTGTTCTCTGCAAGCACAGCTTCTGGAGATGACGGGAAAGAGGACCCTCATCAAGTATTAGGAAGCTTGGCATTTAGCACTGGATTTAAAAAAATATTTTTATTTAAAGATTTTATTTATTTTTAGAGAGGAGAAGGGAGGGAGAAAGTGAGGGAGAGAAATATCAGTGTGTGGTTGCCTCTCACGTGGCCCCTCCTGGGGACCTGGCCTGCAACCCAGGCATGTGCCCTGACTGGGAATTGAACTGGTGACCCTTTGGTTCACAGCTGGTGCTCAGTCCACTGAGCTAAGCCAACCAGGGCTAGCACCGGATTTAAAACCCTCAGTGACCCTCTGAAGGCTCCCTGGCATTTGTCTCTGTCCTTGATCCAAGACCATTTCATCCTGAGGGCACTGGATGCTCAAGCATAGAGTGTACTTCTGTGACCCCAGGGACAGAGAGCATGCTGATTGGTGTTTCATAGGGGTTCAGTAAATGATGTTAGCTTAACCACAAATGGTGAGGATGATGTGCAATTTAAACAAAATTTTTAGATCTTGAAAAAGTTTTTGAAGGGTGTGTAGGAAGTATATTTTCTTCTTCTTTTTTTTTTTTTTTTAAGATTTTAATTTGTAAAGAGGGGAAGGGAGAAAGAAAGAGAGGGAGAGAAACATCAGTGTGTGGTTGCCCCTGGCACACCCTACTGGTGACCTGACCCACAACCCAGGCATGTGCCCTGACTGGGAATCTAACCGGCGACTCTTTGGTTCTCAGGCCAGTGCTCAATCCACGGAGCCACAGCAGCCAGGGCTAGGAAGCACTTCTTGATCACCCCTACTTGCTTAACACTCAGCTTATTTTTACACAGCTGGAAGTACCCCTATTTATTTGTTAACAGTAAACATTTTTCTAGGCATCTACTTGAGTATTCCAGTCATTTGTGTTTGTCCTGTCAGTTGTGACCTACCCTGAGCTCCGTGAGGCTAAGGACCGGTCTCTCCTTACTTGTGGCTGTCGCGATACGAACAGAGTGGTATTTGTACGTGAGTTGCTGCCTGGCTGAACCGCTGAGGCCTCCGTTAGAGAAGTTTGGAAACAAACATCTTCGCATCAGTGCATACAAGTGAAGAGGAAAACCTCTGTTTGCCCTCCTTGCTCTTTGTTACAGTTGTCCTCTTCTTTGTTCTGTCCCAAGATAAAGCCACCAACCCTTGCAACCGCCAGGAGGACTGGGAGTACATCATCGGCTTCTGCGATCAGATCAACAGGGAGCTCGAGGGGTGAGTCTGGAAGCCAGGAGGGGCCAGCGAGGGGCTGCCTGGGAAAGAAAGAACTGAGGCCACGGAGGGCGGGCCCGCGGCCTTGGGGGCAGTGCCTGCAGAGTGCGGTCTGCTTCTCTCCCAGGCCGCAGATCGCCGTCCGCCTGCTGGCCCACAAGATCCAGTCTCCACAGGAATGGGAGGCCGTCCAGGCGCTGACGGTAGGTTTCTCGTCCTGACGGCGGAGCTCCGGGGCCCAGGCCCAGCCTGGGACATTCTCGGTCGGCTGTTTTACAAATATGTGCGCCCTCCTGCCGGCACCGAGGCTCTGGAGATGACCGCGCAGCCCTGCGGTCTGTCTGGCGGGAGAAGCAGAGGGTGAGGGAGGGAGCCGGGGCGGGGCCCGGGCAGGTCTGTCCTGCCCGTTAGGAGCTGACTGACTGAAGGAAGTTGGAGGTGAGTGAAGTTAGTTCTCTAGCTGAAAGCGATGCCAGTCACTGGTGAAGGCGTCAACCCGTGGGCAGCTCGCGGTGTTTTCTGAGACTAAGGGTCCAGGACGCGGGGCTGTGCACGGCACCAGGGCGCCTCCAGACGAGGGTCCCCGGGCTCTCCCTGTGGAAAGATGCAGGGGTCGGGGGGTCAGGGGAAGGCCGCCTAGCCCACGTGCACGCCTCTACTCTGATCACCGTGCACCAAAAGCCTTCAAGCAGTGGTTCTCGGAGGCAGGCAGTTGTGCCCCTCACGGGACATGGGGCAGCATCTGGAGACATTCTGGTTGTCTCATGTCGGGGTGCTCCTGGCATCTAGTGGGTGAGCAGCCAGGGATGCTGCCAGACGTCCTGCATAAGGAATGGCCGGCCCCAGTCCTAGTGACGGCGCAGCTGAGAAGCCCTGCTCTGCAGAGACAAGCCGAGAAGGGACCCCTGGGGCGGCGCAGGCTGCAGGCCCAGGGGAGCTGCGGGGAGCCTACGGCCCCAGAGGGAAGACAGGTGGGAGCAGGGAAAGGGTGCTCAGCCGTCCTCTCCCACCTCCCCGGAACGCCGGTCAGCTTGTGGACAGAAGCCTGGACCTGAGTCAGAGCCGCTTTCTCTGGGCCTCGCTCTCGGCGGCTCTGAGATGCAGGGCAGCACCTGGCAGGGAGGCGTCTTCCAGGACTGACGTTCCACCTTGGTGTTGGGGGGGTTTCTCTGGTTCCTGTTGAGCTTCCCCAGGAGAGCTTTGCAATTTGAGGGACACAAGATGTCCCCTGGGGTCGTGTTCTCAACTCTTCGTGATGAGTTCCTTCCTCGGGTGACTGTTTATTCGGCACCTGGCCAAGGGCAGGTGCCACCTAGACCCCACCCCACCGAGCGCCTCCCCCGTGCGGCTGCAGGTGCTGGAGGCGTGCATGAAGAACTGCGGGAGGAGGTTTCACAACGAAGTGGGAAAGTTCCGGTTTTTGAACGAGTTAATCAAAGTGGTCTCTCCAAAGGTAAGTCGGGGCAGTTTCCTCATTTGTGGGAACTTCTTCGTGTTTCTCCCCTCCCATCCTACTGGCTCTCAATGCACAACTGGCATCCCCATGGATCTGAGACTCTGGGGCCCTGAGGGTAGCAGGATGACATGGGGCAGCATCTGGAGGCCACAGGGACAGGCAGACCGGTCTGATGGGCTTCTGGCCTGAATGTGAGGAGTGGCGTGGTGCAGCTGTGTACGAGTCTGGGGAGGGTCTGCGTAGCGGACGCTTCTGTCTGGCTGATCGCACATGGATATGAGGAGCTGGCCTTCTCGTTACTCAGCTGCACGGGCTCTGTTGCACATGAGTGTTGCTTAAGCTCCAGGCACCCACTTACAGTGGAGGGGACAGTTTTTTATACCGAAGACATAACTGCTTTGCGGTAAAGCGCAGCTGTGTCTCTGGCAGATGGTGCATGGAAATGCAGGGATGAGCTCCCGCCCGCGGCCTGACCGCGAGCTCTGTCCCAGATGGAGGCAGCCTGCCGCCGGGAGCTGCCTCCCCGCTCCTGCAGCGTCTCTCACACACCTGGTCCCTGCCGGTTTCCCACAGGCTCAGGGCTCCAGCTTACTAGCAGCCATTTCACTGCTGTGAAGAGAGCCTTCCCACTTCCCTGCCCCAGATTGCAGTCACTAGTTTCCCGTTTCCTTTTGTCTCTTAGTACCTGGGGGACAGAGTGTCTGAGAAAGTGAAGACCAAGGTTATTGAGCTGCTTTACAGCTGGACATTGGCCCTGCCCGAAGAATCAAAGATCAAGGATGCCTACCACATGTTGAAGAGACAGGGTGTGTGCCTGCCCCCCGCCCCAGCCTCCACACAGCCCCAAAGGGTGGTCAAGGCCAGGAAGAATGGGGGGTGTCTGTTGTGCCCAGGCTACGTCCCTTCTTCCCTCCCAGAGACAGTGGGACGGCGTGGCTGGGGTTTGATGGGAGAGGCGCGTGTACCTGCTCTGTCCCTGCAGGTCCTGACCGCAGGGGTGTTCGTCCTGGCTGCGTGAGGAGGGGCAGCATGTCCTCCTCAGCCTGAGCAGAAGCCCCGCCCTGTGTCCCCCTGCAGGCATCGTGCAGTCTGACCCACCGGTCCCTGTGGACAGGACACTGATCCCCTCTCCACCACCTCGTCCCAAAAACCCCGTTTTCGATGATGAGGAGAAATCCAAGGTGAAGTTCGTGCAGCCTGCTCAGCCCTCAGGCGAGACGTGGTCTTGCTTGTGCTGTGGGGAGGTCTATTCCCCTGGGGTCTCCCCGGGGGGCCTGCCTTCTGCCTTAACCTTTGATACCCTCTCCTCCAGCTTTTAGCCAGGTTGTTGAAAAGCAAAAACCCAGATGACCTTCAGGAGGCCAACAAGCTCATCAAGTCCATGGTGAAGGAAGTAAGTGGGCCCTGGGCGTTGGGGCGTGGGCTGGAGGAGGCCCACAGAGCAGAATGCCCTCCCTTGGCATTAGGCCTGCTGTTTGCCCCTGCCCTCAGCATCCCCTGGAGAGGCCGGAGATTGGAACGGAGGGGCAAGAGTGGGTGGGGCCCAGTCTGGGTCTTGGGAGAGGACCATTATTTTAAAAGAAAAGCTGTCCTGGGCCGGGTGGCTCAGTTGGTTGGTACATTGCCCTGACCACCAAAAGGTTTGATCCCTGGTCGAACTGGGTATGTGAGGCAACCAGTTGAGGTTTCTTTTTCACATTGATGTCTCTCGCTCGCTCTCTCTAAAATCGATAAACATATCCTTAGTGAAAATTTAAAAAATATTTAATAGAAAAAAACTAAACTGGGTCCAAGGCCTGTGCTTCCCAGGCCTGTGCATTGAGAGGAGCTTCCTGGGAGCTGGCCTTGGCTCTCGTGGTCTTTGCTGCAGTCCTTGCCGAGGGGGATCCTGGGGGCAGAGTCTAGGGGAGTCCTTTCTCTTGCAGGATGAGGCACGGATCCAGAAGGTGACCAAGCGTCTGCACACTTTAGAGGAGGTCAATAACAACGTGAAGCTGCTCAGCGAGATGCTGGTTCACTACAGCAAAGAGGATTCTTCAGAGGCAGATAAAGAGCTTATGAAGGTAGCCCCCCATGAAGATGCCGCCATGCATCCCGTGGTCCTAACTTGGGAATCAGCACGGCAGCTGGGTAGAGGGGGCCGGTGCCCTCGTTTGACAGGAGCTGTGACTAACTCGTGTGGGGCGGTAGGGCTGTGTGTGTGCACGAGTCTGTGTGACTCTGTGGCCTGTGCTGTTCTTGGCCTGGCCTGCGGCAGAGAGACCCCCACGTGCCCCTGCAGTGGCCCCGCAGACCTGGGTCACACAGGTACTCTGCATCCTGAGCACATGCATCAGGGAGGCAGGAAGGGATGTACTTCCCCTTGCCCACCTGGTGACTTCTCCACCGCGGCAGGTATTTGGGTGACACAGCGTGGTGCAGGCTGGTGGCAGACGACAGCTGTCCATGGTGCCAGGAGAGCCTGTGCCTTTCTGGGCAGGAATGCGACATTAGATGACCTCAGGGGAGCTCTGACTCAGTCTGGGTCTCTTTCAGGAGCTGTTTGATCGGTGTGAGAATAAGAGGCGGACGCTATTCAAACTAGCCAGCGAGACAGAGGACAATGACAGTAGTTTGGGTGAGTGAAAAGACTGGTTGACAAAGATAACCAAGGAATCGGAGAGATGTGTGGTGGGGCAGTTGTCATGGCCGGGAACGAGAAGTCTCTTTTCTGCTCTAGGGGACATCCTGCAGGCCAGTGACAACCTCTCCCGGGTCATCAACTCTTACAAAACAGTCGTTGAAGGGCAGGTCATCAACGGCGAGGTGTCCGCCCTGCCGGACTCTGAAGGTGCAGTGTTTCAGTCCCTCCGTCTGGGCCCCCTGACAGCCCCAGTGCCCCGTGCAGGGGCGGCGTCAGCCCACGGGGCCCGGGGGCCCCCCAAGGCCGGCGGTTCAGACAGGGCTTTCACTGCCTGCCTGGTTTCAGTCCGCCGGGCCCAGATGCCCGTGGAGGGGGCCCCTGCCGTGCAGCCGCTGGCGTGGTCTCCGACTATTCCCGTGCCCCTCCTCTCGCTCGTCCAGGAAGCCTCCGCTCCGGCAGCCAAGGTGCACTCATCGACCTGGCAGAGCTGGAGGCACCGTGCAGCTCGTCCCCAGTGTTGGCACCGGCCCCCACTGCACCGTCCTCGGGCATCCCTATTCTCCCTCCACCCCCCCAGACCTCGGGGCCTGGGGGCAGCCGCTCTTCCAGCCAGGTGGAGGCCCCCCCAGGGCCCAGCAACACGAGCAACGCCCTGTGCTTGCTGGACGAGGAGCTGCTCTGCTTGGGTACGTCTTAGAGGGAGGCCGTGAAGGGCTCCCCCTGGCAGAGCTGGTAGAGAAGAAGGGGGCATAGAGCTGGGAGGTGTACAGGCGCCCCATGCATTTAGCAAGATCGGGAAGGAGGCTATGGTTGGGAGAGAGCCAAGTCCAATGTCCCTCAGGCTACCAGGGCAGTCTGTAGTGGACTCTGGGGTGGGAATGGTAGATCTAGTGTCTTGTTCTGCCTTCATCCCCCCTGAACCATCCCTCCCCCCACCCCGGAAACGTGAGGACTCCCTCTGGCTCCTGCAGCCTTTCCTCCTGTGGGGCAGGGCGGGTCTGCCCTGGGCTCGGTGCCTCCTCTCGTCACAGCCGTCTCTGTCCCCGATCTCAGGCCTTGCTGACCCGGCCCCCACAGCTCCTCCCAAAGAGTCAGCTGGAAACGGCCAGTGGCCCCTGTTCCAGGTGGGTGCCCTGGGGACACCACTGAGACACTTGACAACCTTGACTTACCAGTACTGCCCTTGTTCTTGACTAGTCCTCAGCTTCCGTTAGCTGCAGCCCTGCTGTCCTCAGTCCCTGGGGCCTGTCCTTGGACGGCTGCTCCGCTAGCAGGGCTGCAAAGGGGCCGGGTGTGGAGAGCCGGAACCCCTCTGCACCCCGTGCTCACGCGCACTTTCCACTCTTTCCCGATAGAACGAACAGCCAGACCTGGACTTCTTCAGCCCCAAATCGGGGACTGCTGCCTGCACGCCCCCCAACGGGCCTGTCCTCCAGCCCTCAGCAACCCCCGCCAGCAGTGCCCAGGCTCCACTGCCGCCCCCCTTCCCAGCTCCTGTGGTCCCAGCTAGTGTTTCTGCCCAGAGAGCGGGCTTTTTGCTCCCCACTGGTCTACCCCCAGCGTCAGCCCCAAAGCCTGAGCCCACAGCTCCTGGGTACCATGGCTCAGCTCTGGGCGACAGCACCCTGCACAAGCTGGATGCCCTTGATCAGCTTCTAGAAGAAGCCAAAGCGTAATAAGTGTGGGAAGGCGGGTAACGGAGGGTTGGACCTGGGCTCGGGGAAACCAGAGGGGTTGGGATATTCTTCCATTCGGATCCAAGGCTGGAACCTGGAAGCTAGGGAGGGGGCACCTTGTGAGGCATTGGCCTGGCGGCCACGCTTGGTCTCTGACTCGCCCTGTCCTCCTTCCTGCCCCTCAGGACCTCGGGCCTGGTGAAACCTGTCGCCTCCAGCTTCTCGCCCGCAGCCACCACCTCCCCTCTGGTCCCTGCCAGCGCCTCAGCCAGGCCTTTCTTGCCATTCTCCACGGGGCCTGGCAGCCCTCTCTTCCAGCCACTTGTCTGCCCATCCCAGGGGAGCCCCGGGAAGGGGCCTGAGCTTTCCCTGGCCAGTGTCCATGTGCCCTTGGAATCTATCAAGCCTAGTAGGTGCTGGAGGCTTGGGGTGGGAGGGGCAGTGGAGCCCACGGTGTGCAGCAGTGCGGGCAGTGAGTGGGCTGAGTCAGAGGGGACCCGCCTCCTTCTCAGCCATTGCTTGTTGCTGCCGTGCACCCCGTGACGTGCTGGCAGAGGTTCTTCCCCAGACTCCTGCGGGGAGTGCTGCTCTCTCAGCTTGGCTGCTGTGGGCACCCCCAGGGCTGTTGGGGATCGTTGCCCTCCTCTCTCCTACACCCATGTGCCGCCTTCTTACAGGCAGCGCCCTTCCCGTGACAGCCTACGATAAAAACGGGTTCCGCATCCTCTTCCACTTTGCCAAGGAGTGTCCGCCCGGACGGCCCGACGTGCTGGTGGTGGTGGTATCCATGCTAAACACAGCGCCCTTGCCTATCAAGAGCATCGCGCTGCAGGCCGCAGTGCCCAAGGTACTCCCTGGGGCCTCTACGGGCAGGCCTGCCCTTTATCTTCAACACACTGCATTGAGGGTCTTAGTGGCCAGCACGTGGCGGTGTGTCCAATGACCACGCTGGGTTCCGTCTCAGCACCTGCCATCTCTTTCCCTCTGTAGTCGATGAAAGTGAAGTTGCAGCCACCGTCTGGGACAGAACTCTCTCCATTTAGCCCTGTCCAGCCACCTGCAGCCATCACCCAGGTCATGCTGCTGGCTAATCCACTGAAGGTGAGCCGGGCGTTGCCAGAATAGGACCTGGGGACCGCCATCTCCCATCCACAAGTGTCATGGGGCTATAGCACTAACCCTGTCCCTTCCCCGCCTTGGTTCAGTGGCTGAGCGAGGATGGGGGGGTGGGACCAGGGTCCGTTCGCACAGGCCTGGCGGGTAACGGGGTCTCACGTTCTGTCGCAGGAGAAGGCAAGGCTTCGCTATAGGCTGACTTTCGCCCTGGGGGAGCAGCTGAGCACGGAGGTGGGTGAGGTGGACCAGTTCCCTCCAGTGGAGCAGTGGGGGAACCTATGACCTCAGAGGACCCTGTCATCTCCACTTTGAAGCCCAAGCAGGTGGCCCTGAGACAGGAGGACTGAGTCCAGCTGTTCGCGTCCTGACTGCAATGCTTAGAGCTTTGGTGTGGGGCAGGTCCCTAGGCGTTGCTGCCGGGGCCCAAGTTGCTGCTGTGACGGTCTCTCCTCCTTTGGCCCCTTAAAAGGACCCGGTTTTATCTACCTGTGTGACTTGAAGTGGCTGTGGGGTGGGCTGTGGCCCCAGACCCTGCACCATCCCTTGGGGACACGGACCCAAGGCTTGAGTAGGTTTCCCCCTGTGCTCACGTCCCCCAGTGCCACAGAGAGGTCTCTAAAGAGACTTGGCCCCCTCGAGGACCATGTCCTCCCACCCCACCATGCTGCTCTGTGCTTCCCCTGCTGGCAGGCTGCTGCTCCTGTCTCCAGGAAGGGGGGCGAAGCCCAGGGGTCCCCAGTGGGCCTGGGCAAAGAAGAGTTGGTATGCTGCCTTCCATGGGCAGCATCAGCCTGGAAGGGCCACTGGATGATAAGTGTGTGCTTGTCCCTGGCGGTGGCGACCTGTGTCCTATGGACATCTCAGCAGGACATGGAACTCAGCCTGTTAGACACAGAACTGGGCCTCGAGGCAGCCTGCATGGAGGCCAGGAGAGAACACAGAGAACCGGGGCTTCCCCTTCTCAGGAAGTGGGGATGCGGAGCTTCCTGGAGGGGTGTGCCTCACCGCGGGAACAGGCCGGCCCACTCACTACCTCTTGCTTGGCACGAAACGGACTGCTGTCTTGCCCTTCATGTCTCCACAGGGAGGACGACACCTGCCCTGTTTTGTCCTCTTGCTTTGGCCTCCTTCCCCTGCCCCGGTGGCCTGTGGCATGGTAAACAGACAGGAATGGAAGGCCTCGGGGTCGGGCACGTGGCACTGGACTTTCCCACTGCGGAAACCGAGTGCTCGGCTGCTGACGGGCGCTGTTGGCGAGATGCTGGGTCTGGAGGTGGCAGGACTGGGACGGCGCTTGAATCAAGGCTCCAGGCCCTATTGCTTCAACAGCGCCCACCCTGGCCAGCTTGGGCCGGACTCGGGCCTCCAGGGCAGCAGCATGGCAAGAACCGCCCGCTGGGGAAGGCGCACAGCTCCCCGGAGCCCAGCGGGACAGGCTCAGAACCATCCCCAGGGGGAGGTGGCACAGCCTTGCTCCCTGACCCCTCCTTCCCTCTGTCTTTAGCAAGCAGGTTTCACTGCTTCGTTAGGATAGGTCACAAGTGAATTGATTTCACTACTTAAGGAATACATCCAAGAGCTTTCCAGAGGCCAGCTGCTGCCGCCCTGGGAAAATCTGTGGGGTACCACATGGAAACGCACCTTTATATAAGCTTTAGACATTAAAATTATTTATGAGTGTTACTGTTGGGGTCGCTGTTTTGTGACAACTGTACTGGATATACCGACTCTGCTGCCCTTACTTTGCTGCATGTTAAATAAAACCACTTCCACCCTACTTGGAATCCTCCTAATACACACCCCCTTCACCCCATGGGATGGGGGGCGTCCCTATGACTCCAAATACGGACAGCACCCAGGTTTTCGTTAAGCAGTGCAGGTTCCTGGATCTTTTTCTTTAACCAGAGTTAACAGACTAGTGTTTCAGAAGCACAAGCAAACCCCTGAAGGCTCCTGTCTCAGCTTCCAGTCACAGGCAGGAGGGCACTGCACTCACCAGTCACTTGGGGGGCCTTTCCCTCTGAGGATATAAGGAGGTCAGTTCATGTCCGAGAACGGAAGCATTTTCCTAATTTTTACTACTTCAGTTTCACTGTGGAGGTAGATAAAGCTTCCTGGCTGAAATCGGTAGGAACTTGCCTTATATTTGCAAAAGAAAGTGTTTATTCTTTTAAAAACATATATACACCACCGGACAGAGATACCATGCCGGGCCGCTGGCCTCAGGAGCCCTCCAGCGAGCCCTCTTTGACAATGGCCCGAGCCAGGTTCCGGGCTAGGGACAGCCGCAGCATCTCCACCTTGGTGGTCTCTATGTCGTCGTCCTGAGAGCAAAGAGAGAGAGGCAGCATGAGGGACCAGAAGGGGTCTTACCTCTCCAAAAGCAGAAACGGGTCACTGAACATCCAGCAATAGCTTCCGGCAAAGTTCTCAATGTTAAGAGCTGAATGCGAAGGACCACTGCAACTGATTAACAAGAAAACAGAGATTGGACACTGATCACCCGAGTCTCTCCTGAACAGACGTGTGCCGCGGTTAGAGGGTCTGAGGTAGTGGGAGAGGCGCGGTTTGTCAGGAGCCAGCGTTTGTGGGAGGAGGTCGGGGGAGCGAGATGGAGGAGCCTTTTCTCATCTCCACTGAAACCAGCCCGGACCCAGTCACCTGCAGCTGCAGCGGGTCGGGCTCTCTGTGCGCTGGTCTTCCCGAGGTCAGGTCCTCCAGACATCTCAGCAGCTCGTATGTTTGATCTGCTGAAAAAATCACCTAGGGGAGGAAGAAGTGCTTTGCTAAGCTGCCCCCAGCTAAGGCCTACACTGGTTTCGGCCTGGGCCCAGGCTCAGAGATGGCCTTCCTCTCGAGCCCTTGGGGCAGGGAGCGGGGTGGAGCGAGCTCTGTGTACACAGTCCTGAGGGCAGAGCACCCCTACTCTCCCGGCCCTGGGCCAGGTGTGGTCAGTAAGCAACTGCCTCATTCCAAAGTAAACAGTTTTTCTTGTGTGGACGTCAGCGTTCCAGAGGGGGCGCTGTGGGAGCGCTACCGAGGAGGTGACGGGTGATGGCACGTCTGAACCAGCTACAGAACGGGGCACCGTCGAGGGCTGCAGGACGCAGAGAAGGAAGCACTGTGGGCTCCACGCGTACCTGTTTCTGTTCCAAAAGGGGCAGGGCATCTGTTAGGAGTGTCATCCAGAAAGACCGTGGGGCGATCTGAGAAGTCATCAGTGACAGGAGAAGAGACGCCGCATCAACGAAACGCTTGTCCCCGTATAATCGGTGGAACTCCCGATACTTTCCTATTATTGAGAAAAGAGCACCAGGTCACCCCGGCCCCAAACCAGGGAAGACAGACTCCAGACCAGCCACTGCACAGAGCAGAGAGATTCTCCCAAAGCTGTATCCAACCCAGGGACCGATGAGACCACAGACGGATTTGAAACACAGGCTTGGCTTTGAAGGGACTCCAGTCGGCCAAACCTGGGAGAACACAAGCATCAAAATAAGAGCCGCGGGTTATGACAAACTAAGCCATGCGTCCGTTACTGACGTAAATAAAGGCACAAACGGGGACACGGAAAGCCTTCGGCACGGTGGAATGCCAACTGGGACACAACGGGAGTCAGAAAACCCCAGGAGCTACTAAAAGTAGCGGGAGAAAGTCTGATGAGGAATAAGACATGAAGTAATTCCACGAGTCCAAGGAAAGTCTGTGCTGCAAAGGACACATGGGGTGGACGCCACTCTCACCAGGCGGGCAAAGTGAACGCCACCAAGAGGGTACACCCGGCCCTGAGGGCAGCACTGCGGGGCGTTTCTGCCCCAAACACATACCCTAAACCTGACCTTGAGGAAACATCAGATAAGCTCACACTGAGGACATGCTACAGGATAGCTGAACTGACTCTTCAAAACGTCAAGGTCAAGAAGCACCAAGAAAGGCAGAGGCACTTAAAAAGATATGACAACAAAATTCGTGAACCTGTACGCGAGAAAGGACATCACTGGGACAACTGTCATCAGGATGTGAACTGTGGATCAGATGAGACTATTGTGTCAACGTGGAACCTCAGGATCGTCACAGATGTGCTCATGTGAGAGACTGCTCTCAGGAAATGCATGCTCGAATGTTCGTGGAGAAAGGAGAACAGTGTCCCCAACTTTCTTCCAAAGTGTTCCCAAAACACCCAAGCGACTGAGAGGGATAAACAAGGCAAAATGTAAAAGACCCATGAATCTGGGTAAAGTTTATATGATGGTTCCTTATTCCTCACACAACTTTTGCAACTTTTCTCTAAGTCTGAAGTTACTGGAAAATAAAACATTACTGAAAAACATGCTTTGCAGAGCCTGGCACACAGGGTTTTGTGTGGACCGGAGTTTGGGCTGCACAGAAAGGAGACGCTGGAGAAATCCCGAACAGCCCCTCCAATCTCCGCAGCCGTCCTTCGGGGCCAGAAGTTCAGCGGAGAGCCCAGACACTCACCCAGGAATGTCAGTCGGTCGCTGAGCATCATGGCCGGCCCCAGGTTGTCGATGAGATCCAAATCGGAAAAGCAGCCTCGCTCGCAGTAATCCCTGAGGAACCTGAAACGCCAGGCCCGGAGGTCAGAGCAGGAGTCCCGGGCCCACCTCATTCCCCGACAGTCCCCGGGACAGGACGCGGACCCTGGCTGGCCGCACCTGTCTGACACCAGCGTGGCAAAGGCAGCGTCTTTGGCCCGGATGCTCCAAGACAGGGCAGAGCCCAGGCGGTTGTTGCGGACGGCTTTCATGGCCAAGATCTTACAGATGCTGCGGACTTCACAGGGGAGGAGAGAAAAGGCGAAGCTTTCAGCCTGCAGTGCAAACCGCCCCATTCCTAGGTCATGCCGGGTGGAGGCGGCCTCCCACCTCCCCTCGGCTTCCCGCAGCCTGCCCCACGGCCCCGAACACGGCCCGGGCAGCGGACCCGGGAGCTCGGGTGTAAACGGCCTCCTGACTGGTCCCAGTTCTGAGCCCCTGACAGGACTGGCTTCGTGAGCTGATTCGATTTCAGGTATGGCAGTAAGATACGCATTGCTCCCCACACGTCAGCTCTTCCATGACCTGTATCAGGTGCCTCTGGGAAGACTGACTCAGGTGTTTTCGCTCAACAGTAAGAAGGGAAGGGGAAACTTCATTGACCATCTCCTCCCTGTTCTACCCACGCCATCTCTTGTCCTGCTTCCCCTGAGCCAGCCTCAGCTGGCAACCCACTTGAGACAGGTAAACTCAAAGCTGACCCCAGCCCTGACCTCCTGGAGTAAATTCAGGAGAAGTGGGCTGGGCAACTCTTAAGAAAGGCAACATGCTTCACTGCTTCTATGTCCCCAAGGGTCCCTAGCTCGCGGCCTCTCCCCAGGAATGTTCCTGGGTCCTCAGCATCCACTGCCTGGCCTCTCTCCGGCCTGGCTGACATGGCGTGAACCCAGAGGGCTGTGCTGGGGGTGGGGGGTTGCTCACCTTGCTCAGTCATCTGCCGCTGCTCACAAATCCGCAACACCTTGAGGGCTTTCTGCTCGGTGCTCAGAGGGATGCGCTCGATGTGCATCTCCAAGGACACTCGGCCCAGCTCAGGGCAATAGTCAAAGTAGTCCACCCCCAGCTGCCACAGGCTGCAAACGGGTCCGGGGAGAACAGACCCGAAGGCCTGGTGAGTCCAGGTGCTGCCCTGGAGCCCTGGGCGGCACCCGAGATGGCTCCTGTCCAGACCACTGCAGCATCCGGGGAACCCGACTAGAGCGAGCACAGTCTAAGCTCCAGCAGCACCCAAAGACTGAAGAGCGCCCTGCTGTGGCCCCCGGGGTGGTCCTACCTGTGATGAGCAAAGAGCCCCGAGGCATATTCTAGCAGGAGGAACTCTCTCATGTTGGATCCGAAGCTGGAACAGAACGTGTCATGAGACCAGGACTCCTGGCCTGTCTCATTCGGGGGCCCCTTCTGCAGCCCACATCCCTCCTAGCAATCCTGCTCCCCACTCCCGGGCCTGGGTGGCGGGGAGAAGAGCGTGGGTGCGGCCACGCACACTCACTAGAGGTTGTGCGACTGGAGGAGTTTGCAGTGGTCCAGCAGGTCGGTCAGATGGGCCACGAACCACCAGTTGCTCAGGGCGATACTGCAGGTTCGGACAGCGAGGCAAGAAGGAAAGTTAGGGTGAGGCGCCGTGGCCCACGTGAGTGGGGCACAAGGAACCCCACCTGTCCTTTGCTTAAAAACAATGAGGGGAGAGAGAATGGGAGGGACAGCGATGAGCCAGACTCTGTGGGAGCTGAGTGAGAGGTTTCTCCTAGCTCTGTGGGGGCTGACACCGGGCCCCCAGGAGCGCAACCCCCAAAGCAGCAGCCAGTGATGGGTATCTATCAGGCACAATGAGACAGAACCCAGGGATCCAATCCTATGCAGAGAACGTGGACAAGAATAATGTACAAAAGATCGGTGGTTTCTGATGCCCGACGGAACATGGAATTCAGGAGCATCTCCGTTTGCATTTGGATGTGCTGATGTTTCTGACTGTATGGCTGTTGATTAGTGTACTCTGGGAATATTAACTACCTACATATGATTTCATCTGAAAAGCCATCTGGTGTTTAGGTATCTATTAATGCTTTGCATAAAGAAACTGTCTTTTGTTCGATTACATGACTCATAATTGTGTGTACGTATGCACCGTGACACACAGCAAAGGTCAGAAGTTGCTCTCCACCTCGGCCGGGTGGCCCATCTGGTTAGAGAGTCACCCCAATACACCAAGGTTGCGGGTTCAATCCCAGGCAGGGCATGTACAGGAACCAACCAATGAATGCACAAATAAGTGAAACAAGGAACTGATGTTTCTTTCTCTCTTTTTAAAAAATCAATTAAAAAATAAAAAAAAAATTAAAAATAATAATAGAGGAAATAAAAAATGAGTCCTGGCTGGTGTGGCTCAGTGGATTGAGCACCAGCCTGTGAACCAAGTGTCACTGGTTCAATTCCCAGTCAGGGCACATGCCTGGGTTGCAGGCCAGGTCCCCGGTAGGGGGGCGCACGAGAGGCAACCACACAATGATATTTCTCTCTTTCTCCTTTCCCCTCTCTCTAAAAATAAATAAAAATCTTAAAAAAAAAGGTAAAAATAAACACAAGACACCTCCTCACATATACAGACACACGCACGTCCCCACCCCCCCGGAATACGTTCCACGTAGGAAATCGGCCACAAGACAGTGGTTATCCCAGCGGAGGGAACCTGCCACAGGAACACGAGGGAAAGGGCCATTCCTGAGACAGGAAACAGCCACGGAAGAACAGGACGGAGCGCAAGCCTGTCTGTTCCCACTGCAGAATGGAGCCCGTGTGACTCAAATTCTGAGTGAAGCAGAGGCCAGCTCACTCAGGGACTTGTGATGGGAAGCCACTGGGACAATAAGCAAGAGACTGACACGTTTTAAGACATAAAGACTTAAAGAGGTCTGCACGAAGAAGGTTAAGACACCAGCAAGAAGAACAGGGCGCTCCGGAAAAGGACGTTGGTGACAGTGGCACAACTGTGAACGTGCTCAGTGCCGCCGGTCCTACACCTAAAGACAGTGCTGGTGGCCAGCAGGTCCTACCTGCACTCCTTGATCACTTGGTGGATGTCAAACTCGAAGGCCGCCATCAGGATGTTGTCCAGGGGCTCTGGGCTGCTCTCACCTCCCAGAAACAGGTCAAGGCTGGACTGGGGAGAGGTGGTGACCACTCAGTCTCTGAATGGAAGCAGAGACTCAGGGGGTGGCAGGGCTGCTGCAGAGGGAACCCTGGAGAAGGGCGATGGGGCCCTTCACAAAGGGTCAAAGGAACGCTCCTTCCGGTCCTCCACGGAGGTTCCACTCAGCAAGGCCACACGCCGAAAAGGACGCTACTCCCCACCCCGCCCCCGAGCGCGGACTCACCTGGGCATAGAAGTGCAGGTCAATGGGCTTGACGGTGGGGTGAGAGTACAGGAGCCGGGTCACTAGGAAATGGTACCAGTTACTCAGAAGCTCCTTCTGCTCCAACAAGGAAGCTTCGTCTCCCAGCAGGATCTGAGGACAGAGACGTGTGCCCTGAGCTCGGGGGTTGGGGGGAGCGCGCGCTCACTCCCCTGACCGCCACAACAGCCCCTGGTCTGAAAGCTCCCTCCTCCCCCGCAGAGAATGGACAGCGCGGCTGAGGAGGACCAAGTTCCTGCCATCGTTGGGCCAGAAGCCACAGGCCGTAAGGGAAGCTTCCTGGTCCCAGCCTGCACGTCTCCCCGCACCTTGCAGAGGGACTCCAGGTGCGGGCTGGAGGCGAACGTGCCGTCCTGGAGGTGCCGTTCACACGCCTCGTGCCAGTGCTGCCACTTGAGCTCCAGCTCCGTCAGAGTTTGCGCGTTACCAGGCTGCGGGCGAGACGCAGTGAGACGCCATCACCACACAAACCCTACGTGCTTCATAAATGAACCCGCTTCCCATGAGGCAGCAGAGCAGGGCTGCTCCCACGTACGCTGAGAATGGGCATTGTCCTCATCAGGTCCCCCAGGATTCGGCACATGCCTGCAGAGGCGGGGCTGGCGTCGGCTTCCTTGGAGAGCATCTGTCGGGCCTCGTCCAGCCGGCCCTGCAGCACCAAGATGGTCACCTGGGGGTACACCCGAGACCGTGTTTGTAGGGGGCCTGGACGCCAGCCCCTTAACCCCCGCTGCAGCTTCCAGGCCTTAGGGAAGCGCAGTGGTTCCCACCCTCCAGAGACAACCTCGTTCATCTAGTCTCAAACTGATACTGTAACCCGTGACAGGTTGTAACCAACTTTTAAAAAATAAATGAAGCCCTGGCTGGTGTAGCTCAGTGGATTGAGTGCGGGCTGGGAACCAGAGGGTCCCGGTTCGATTCCCAGTCAGGGCACATGCCTGGGTTGCGGGCCAGGTCCCCAGTGAGGACCATGTGAGAGGCAACCATACATTGCTGTTTCTCTCCCTCTCTGTCTCCCTCCCTTCCCCTCTCTCTAAAAATAAATAAAAATAAA
>PVJI01017096.1:0-36515 GCA_004026765.1 Micronycteris hirsuta | reverse complement strand
TAACGTCCAGTGGGTATGGAGAGCGTGAGGGAGAGCGGAAAGCCTGCTCTGGCCACACCGCCCAGCTCGGCGGGGCCGACTCCCAGCCTGCTCACCTGCCAGCCGGATCCCGCAGCTGCCAGCTACACATTTGTAAATAAAGACAGTGACGCGGTCTACAGAGAATATATCTATATAGATTAGTTCTATATAGATTAATGAGATCAAGGATATAAAACTTTGTATAAAAGGCATTTAGTACATGTTTATGTCCCCATTTTGATTTTGGTTTGATAAGGTTAAGATGCACGAAACATCACAGACCATGGAATCAAAGGCATATTAAAGACTTCACTAGAGAGGCCACCCACTCCCCGTTAATCGGGTCTCCCTCAGGGTCCCCCGGATGGGACAAACTGCTTTTACAAACGCTGAGAAAGTGGCCTGTGTGTTGTGCGGAACTGCACAGTGCAGTGACGAGGGCACGGGAAGGCCATCTTCCTAAGTTTTCACTGACGCTTCCTGAGACACTATTCCTGTTTGCTTGCTTTCATCTGTAGCACACCTATTCTCCCTACTTTTTCTGGGAGTATCTTCTCCCTAAGCCTGGTTCTGTCTCCCACTAGGACGTGAGCCGAAGGTGCTCCCACTCAGTCAGGGCTGAGAGCTCACGAGGGCTAGATAAACTCTTCTTTCTAAGAAAGGCACAAAGTAAAAATGTTACCTAGCTAATAACAAGTATTCTATTACTGCTAAGTAAAATATTTTTAAATCCCAAAGAACTCAGACATGCAGAAATTAAATGTATATGTATGTGCATATATATTTATATTTACATAGGCTGTAACCCTCTAAGATTATTTTTGACCCGCTTTTAGTTTCTACCTACAATGAAAATGACACCATTAATTGCCCCTAGTCAGTGGAGGAAGTGCTTCTCGAGCAAGTTAGACAGAAAAGCCTCTCCTTTGAGACGGGCGCTAACTTGTTCTGAGGATGTTTGCTCGCTTCTCCGGCCTGAAGGGCAAACCTCTCCATGCCTTTTCACAGGCTCTGATCAAAGGAGAGACACTCCAGAGGTCCAAGACTTTTAGGACCCCCAGGATCTGCTCTAGCCACTCCCAGTCCCATAGGACTTGGGGCTAGGCTATGCTACAATGCTAACAACATTTTGCTGAGCAAAGGGGAAGCTATGGAAATGAAGGGATTTTCCAGAAGGCCAAGACTTGCAGTTTGGTGAGAGGACAGTCTGGCAAAGCCACCAAGCAGCCAAGACTGCAAGAGATCACTCAAGGAACTGAGCTTGGGAAGAGGCTGAGCGGGCTCCCTCTTGCCCAGGAGGTGGATCAGTGGCAGCAGTCAGGGAAGGAAAGTGGCCCACCTCACTGACCAGTTCTGTCACGTGCTCACTGAGGATGACCAGAGAGAACTGGAGGGCTTTAGGGAAGTTCCATATGCTGATAAAGTCCCACTAGATCTTCTTATTCTATCTGGGGTATCACATCCAGAAGCTGTTCATTGGCCAACCCCATTCACATAATCTCAGGAAAGTGATCATTGTTTCAAGGTCCAAAGTTATGAGAAAATGACAGTCAAAAATGGAATGCTGATTTGAAAGAACTGTACCAGGCTCTCCTCTTTATTAGCAGTTTTTGCAATATCACTCTTTTAACCCCACTGGGCTTCCTCAATCAATTACATAAACTTACTTCTCAGTAGTTAGAATTCTATACCTTTGGGATTCTCATCTCCCTGACTATGGCTCAGTCTCCACTAGGATGCTTGCCTTATGGTGTTGCCATGGACTGAGTGTTTGTTTCCCCCTAAATTCACATGTTGACATTTAATCCTCATTGTGATAGTACATAGCTGAGTCCTTTGGGAGTTAATTAGGTTATGAGGGGAAAGCGCTTCTAAATGAATTCGAGCCCTTTTTAAGGGGCCAGACAGCTCGCTTACTCTCGTTCTTCCATGTGAAGAGACAACTAGAAGTTGGTAGTTCACAATTTGAAAGAGGGCCTTCGAACCTGATCACGCTGACACCCTTATCTCAGATTTCCTGCCTCCATAACTCTGAAAAATGAATTTCTGTTATTTATAAGTTGCCCACCTATGGTAGTTTTTTAAAGCAGCCTGAACTAAGATAGGTGTTCATATTGTTATAACCGAGAGTCAATAGGATCCTGAAAAATCACCCTATAAATCCGTAGGATAAACTTCCTTGGAATGCTTCTTGGTAAGCTTCTTAGAAGACAGGTTCTTTCTCTTTCAAACCCTAACAGAGCCATTCCTCATGATCAAACCAAAGCTAGACCCCCAGTCTGGGAAAAAGTTTGCTCACACCTTCCTATGGTCTCCCTTACTGACATGTTTTATTTCCCTAACTTAATTCCCAGAAGACCACACTAACTCAAACTTCTGGGATTCTCCAAGGACAGACGATGCTATGCAGGATAGCTATTCTCCTTTGCGCACTGTTTTAGTAAGGATTAACAAAAAATACACCTCATGGACCTAGCAGAATTCTCTCCAACTACCATATTTTGCCATGTATAATGCACACTATTTTGCCCAAAAGTTTGAGGGAAAAATAAGGGTACGCATTATACATGGGGGTACTAATTCTGTATCTATATAAATGTTTTTAATTCTCTTATTTATGCTTATGCATTAAAAGTGTAACTCTAGAAAGCAATAACAATATCCATATGCAAAATAATACCCTGGAATATGATAATCAGTTGTATTTCTAAATATAAATAAATAAAAACTTGAATTAAAAAATGAAATGAAATATTATTTTCCTGAAAGTTTGGGCCAAAAATGTGGGTGCACATTATACATGGTGAAATAGGATATGTCTTCTCTTAACATATATATTTTAATTATTATTTTTATGTAAAAAATAAACAGGTTATTTTAAAAAACTCTAATAACTAACATCAGAGTTCAAAGCCAAAAATATGCTTTCTAATTCTCATGTTTCAATCATATCACATGAATTCTAGTCAAATTGACCTTTTTTTCTCTTCTTTAATGAATCTCTCACTTCTTTGTCATTTTAAACCTTGTTTCTTCTACCCAGAATGCACTCAATTTCTCCCTTTTCTACTAATTGCTGGACACTTCTGTGCTGTCTCACTGGATTGTAGACAACTACTATAGACAAGGAACCTGACAGTGGATTATTAAAAATATTTATTGTATGGATGAATAAAAAAATTAATAAGTAAGTGGTTATAAAAAGATTTTACAGTGTATTTCTAAGCTTTTGGACAATTTTTTTTAGAATTATCATTATGAAATTTACTATTGTAAAAAATTAGTACACTGAATGACTTTTTTGAATCTAAAGATTTATGTCTTTCTTTAATTCTGGAAAACTCTCAGGATATTATCTCTTGTAACAATTTCCCTCATTTTGATACTCTTCCATCTGACATGCCAATCATGCATATTTTGGAACTCCTTACTCAGTATATTCTCTATAATTTTATTTTTATTTTCTGTATGTTTCTAGAATATGTAAATTCAATTGGCTTTTCTGTATTGATCTTGTATTTAGCAATCTTGATAAACTCATTTTTAATTTCAATAATTATTCTGAATTTTTATGTATACCATAGTATTGTTTATGAACAGTGACAGCTTATTTCTTCCTTCCTGGTCCTTATACCTTTCTTTTCTTCTTAATGTCCTCCCTAGGATGTCCAGTGCACTGTTGAGTAGCGGTGATAAAAGGCATCTTTGTCTGCTTCCTGACCTCAAAACGAAAGCTTTTCATATTTCACCATTAGGTGAGGCGTTTACTCTATGTTCTTTGTCACTATACTTTATCAAATTCCATTTATTCTATTTCTAGTTTGCTAAGATTTTTAAAAAATATAAATGCATGTTTTCCCCAGAGGACTAACTAAAAACAAAATATTATATAGTTAAAAAAAAAGCAATGAAAGTAGCTAACATTTATTGGTGTTTATTCTGAGTCAGGTATTACTCCAAGTATTTTACTTACATCAAATAATTTAATGGTCATAAAAACCATTGAGGTACATTATATTAATATATACATCTTGCAGATAAAAACCCCCAAGGCCTAGTGAGGTTAAAAAACACCTTGTTCAGGATCACACAACTTGTAAATTGAGGAGCTGGGACTTGAATCCAGGAATCTGTGTTTAGAACCTATGTGAAATATTGCCACTTCCATAACCCTCCTACATAGTACTAATATACGAAATAAATTACACTAAACTCTGGACATAGAACCAAGCACAAAGTAGGTGCTCAATAAATTCTAGTTTCTTCTGCTCATTGACTATTCTCTGAGTTATTAAAAAAAGACCATGTATTCCAAAGTTTAAGGATAATTTAAATTCATTCTACTTTAACATTCTTCATCTCATGGACTGTGAGAAAGATGAAATCACTATGAACTTATTCCAATTAAGCAAATAATCTGAGTTTCTAAAAATTCCTGATTCAAAGAGATAGACTGACTACACACTTTCCCTCCTTCATTCCCCACGTCATCCAGACAGTGGCAGATAGGGGATATGTCACTCCAGCTAAATTACTGTGAGATTATTTTATCTTCAGAACTCATCTTTCAGCTGAATGTAGCACGATCGTATGAATAATATTTAAATGGTAATATATCAAGCAAGTTTCCAATATCCCATTAAAATTGGCCAAAACATCGAACTATTTTCTTCTTAAGCACTTTCCTTGTTCTTTTATTACATACATGTACCATTTCAAGTCCTATGTTTCTCCAGTGTTCCTTTTTACATTCATGTGACTATTTGTGTGCTTGCAGTTTACATGTATGCACACTGTTTTGTAAATATTTATTTCCATGTCAGCCTTTACTATGGGAGAATGTACTCTCTGATGAAAGTTACTATGTTATGTTTATCTTCATATCTCCACCACCTAGTAAAAACAACATGAGGTTACAAATGGCTAAATAAATGCGAGTTAATGCATGGGCAGTCAGATGAGTTAACCTGACCAACGGTGGTGACCTGTTAGAACTCCAGTTTGAGTCCTCCATTGACATCTTCATTCCTGTTGCCCAGATCATGAGGGCCATGAACACACATCCGTTTGTCTTTCTGCTTCAGAAATGTCATACCTTTCCTGACATTATTATGTTGAAACTGCTTCCCAGATGATGGACCGTTTACTTTTTGTTTTACTGGTTTATCAGACGTGACCCTCTGTGGTCTTTTAAACATGTTCCCGGTCTTCTTTTCTTTCCTTTTATTTGTTTTCTGATTTGCATTTAGCAAGTGAATGAAGGAAAGGAACTGGATCACAGGAGTTCAGACTCCAATGCATTACTCACAGGGCTGCCAGAAATAGCAGGCTGGGCTTCAATGCAGTGCTCTGCAAATAAGCATCTAAATACAACAAAAGTCCACACTTATGCAAGTTTAAGCCTTTAAGTCAAAACAACATGGACCTGACATTGGTTTTTATCTATTCAGCTTCCAATAAAAAGTCTGAGGTTGAATTGCAGCTGGTTGACTATTTTGGCTCCATGTCCAAGTCCTGACTTTGGGGCCTGGGTGGATAGATAGAGGGCATCCAGAAAGCAACCCTACCTGCTGTACCTTCAACCTAACAATACATTTTTGTGATCAAATGCTTTTGTGGTTTGCTTTGTACGAAGACATGGCAGGGGTGGGGGTTGGGTATATGTGTGCATGCTTAGTTGAAATATGGATGTTTTCTTTCACTCAGCTTGAATGCAAAAGCAGCTCTCTGACTCGCCTCGGGGTACTTTTCAAATTCCCTGTGATATCACCCAGTTGGAATTATGCGCACTCATTTTCTAAATTCTGCAAAGAAAATTGTTGAATTCTCTGTGACATTTGCCATAACTCTGAAAATTTATGCTGTTTTCCCCCCTTCTCCCATTCTTATCCCCTTTTCGAAAGCATACATCCTCCTGGCTCCATCTCCTTGAATGTTAAATGCTTTTAGAAATCATTCACTTTTATTATCAGCCATCTTGCTCTGTTTTATTTGCCACAGAATTATTCCATAGTCTAGTCTGATTTGGGCTATAAAAAGAGAACAACCATTATTTGAGCAGGATTCTGTCTCACATGTATTAAGTTTAGCTCAACAATATCAAAATCCTACCCAGATAAATGTAATATACTCCAAAACACTAAAATAAAAGAAACCCAGGGCATGGAGTCCTCTCCACTTCTTTTCACATGATTACCCTGTGGAAGCACTTCCCCTGGCTCTCTATACCATGTCAGGGGTTCTCACACTCTATGGTGCCCTTAAATCTCCCAGGTAGATTATGAAAACTACAGATTGCCCAAACCCTATTCTCAGAGATTCTGATTTGGGAAGTCTAGGTTGGGGCCTTGAAAGCTGCATTTCTAAGAAGCAATCCCAGTGGGTTTGATGCCAGAAGCACAGGGATCACCTTTTAAAAAGCACTGACTACAGGGTAACATCCAACTCTTTAACATTGCACTACACCTTTTATCAACTATTGCCTGTTATTCTCCTCTCTTTGTCTGACACTGCTCTAAATGCCCACACTCCATCTTTGCTAATCTTCTTGCCACTTCTCCTGACATCCCCATACCCTTATCACTTCTTCACCTTTGCTGTGCTCAGACTGCCCTTTCCCTCGGCCCCTACGGATACCTACTTGCTTCTTTACGATCTATATCCAGTATTCCCTTCTCTGTCCAGACAGAAGTCAGTCACTTTCTGTGTTATGAATGAATAAATGAATGAATGAATCAGCAACTACTGGCTAAGGGCTTAAACATATGCAATCTCATTTACTTCTTCTAATCCTACAAGGACAGCCATTCTTATCACTTACAGATGAGGACACTGAGTGTTAGACATAGGAAGTGACTTTCCCCAGTTACAGAGCAGCTAAGCACTAGAAGAGAGAATCCAATCCACCTCCAATCAAATCCATCTATATCCAGCCAATACTCTTTCCCCTCCCTTTCACTATTTCTCATAATTCCTGTTCACTGAATTTCCTTATCACTTTACACTTGACTCATTGTGACCCTAATCAGACTGCACTGTACTTAATCCTTTATAGCTTCTCTTGCCCACGGATGGTATCCTCTTCAAGATCAGGGGCCAGCCTCTCTGCTCAGCAGCTCAAATGACTGAATGGATGATACACTGAATAAATGCATACCTGTATTTTTCAGCACATACTCTGGTGGATGTTTGTCACTTTGGAACCACTCAATATGCACTCCCCTTTATAATAGCTTCCTGATTCCTAGACCTAGGAATGTCAGGAAATTTTCGAGGCCATGAAATTCCAGACAACTCTCTCACACAAAGGAAACTAGAAAAGAAGCACTCTTGGGTGGGTGACTCAAGGGCTGGGAAATTCCTGTAAGTTCATTCATTTTAGCAATGGTGACAGCAGTGTCCCGACCAGACAGGTCAGGTCATTGAGAACACCTATTGTGCCCTGACCCGTGTGGCTCACGGTGTCCGGTGTTGTCTCACAAACTGAATGGTCAGCAGCTCAGTTCCTTGTCAGGGCACATGACTAGGTTGAGGGTTTGGTCCCCAATGAGGGTGTATACAAGAGGGGAGGCAACCAATCAATGTTTCTCTCCCTCTCTTTTTCCCTCCCTTCTCCTCATTCTAAAAATAAATAAATAAAATCTTTAAAAAAAAAAGAACACATATTTTTTGGAGTTTCTTTGGTTTCCACCTATCCTCAAGCCCCATTCCCCAGCATCCTAGTGTCCTTGTAAATCCTCCACGCCCAGGCAATAAATTCTATTTTATTGGATACAGTCTCTGTTGCTTGCAGTCAAGAATCACAACTAATATGCCTGTTCTTCAGAGAAGCCATTTTAGCTTTCGTTGCCATACAGTATGATTTTTTTACAAGCAATCAAAACCTATGGAATAGAACTAAATAAGTAAAAATTGTATGTTACTCTTAGGACTTGAGATGTGATATGCAACCTTAACACCGAAATGCTTCTAAAGGCTTGTTTTGAGTTGATTATTCATGCTGACCCTTCTCGCAGAAGTGGAAGCAGGCTTTTCACTCGCATTTTATGAGGCAGGCCATTCATTATGTCCAGAGGCGATGTAAATTCGCGATTCATACTTATAAATGGCAACAGTGGCCACTGAGTTTGACATCATTTACCCAAAGGGAATAATAAGGTTTTATGAGTTTCTGCCAATATTTGCTTACTTGCAGATGTGATTAGACAAGGGCAAATGTTTTCTTGGTGGAGAGACTGTGTTGGGGGAAAACAAAACATTGAAGTTCATGGCATATTAATAATAATAATAAAGGCTTATGGAGATTAATGTACTTTGAAAGGCAGTATTTACATGCCCAGATAAAAAGCTCAGATTTGAAAGGTATTTTCTTGGTAAGATGGAACGATTTTCAATAAACCTAGTGACTAAGAAAAGCTCTCAAAAAGGATATTTATCCATTCCTTCTTTCAGCCAGCCTTATTAAACACTGGCTACGTGCTCGGTGCTGAGAATGAAAAGATAAACAAAGCAGAATCCTACAGAGGTGGTGATATCTGATCTGGGTGTAGATAAATGAGTAGGATTGTTTCAGCCCATATAGCTTGGTACAGCAGAACCATTAATTCTATTTTCCTCGGTCAATAATCTATCAAAAATATGCCGTTAACTTCTTCTGTGAGAACATTACTATGTTAGATTCTTTGACATAGATGAAAGGCACATCAAAGAAATCTAAATCATGGTTCCTGCCCCAGAGAAGCTTATGGTCCATTTAGAGGGCTAATAGTGAAACTTTATAAAGCAAAAGAGAAATGATATGAGAATTTGTATGTCAGTAACGGATTGTGTAGTACAGGCTGCAGGTGCTATAAGACTTCCGAGAAGTGAAGGTACTGTGTGCTGGTACGGCTGGGGAAGGCATCGGAAAGGATGTGGAATTCAACACAGAACAGTGAGGAAAAAAAACTCAGCACTGGAAGTGAACTTAGTGATATCTCATGCACCTCCCCACCTGCCCTGCTTCCTCTCCCCCAGTTTTACAGATTAAGAATCTGAGATGAAGGGAGATTAAGTGATTTGTACAAATGCTGTAGATGGCTAGTGAGTTACAGAGCCAGGATTAGACTCCTAATCTTACAAGGTTTTGAAAGAAAGACAGGAAAGGGAGAGCTGTTACTGAGACTGTGCTGGGAGTAGTGGGGATATGAATGGGAAGGTAGGGTAGGTAGCCATTAAGGGCCTTGAAAGCAGGCAGAGTAGCTAAGATGAGGTTGCAGAGAAGGAATTAGAAAATTTTGAGCATACAGTGGTCCTATCAACTTGGGAAATTGATTTGGAAAGATAAAAAGCAGAAGGAGGTTAATTAGTGACATATTAAATTTCAGATTATGGGATTGGATCAGGAATCAGATATCCAGTTTTATTTCCCATATATTATTTTAATATCAACAACTGACAACATCCAAATGACCTGACAATATTTACATTTAATATTTTATTTTAATCTAACATTTTAATGTCCACAACATTCTCTTTCAGAAAGCCAACCACAAAAAGGTATAGTACCATCCTATAAAAGAATCCAGCAGGATACGGGGGGAGGTAGGTAGGTATTACAGGATAAATGTCTTGGAAAAGCAAGTCCAGGTGTGAATTCTGAACAAAAGTAGAGTTTAAAATAGGAAAGGAAAGTAATTTACCTTTAACTATAAATAACTGTATCAATCCAATAAAAATGCATTTCCATATTTTATTGAATTAAGATGCCATTTATTGTAAGAGGCACTATCACTTAATGTATTATTAAACAAAAATTCACTTCTAGTTAAAATAAGTGCTATAATATTACTAATTAAAAGATTCACTTCAATTTTAGAAAATTAAAATATAGAAATGTGAACATTTTAGAATTAATGCAATACTATAAGTACCTAGTATTAATTAAGTCACAATAAATTACTCTATATGTGTCTCTTAGCAACCCCTATAAACTGTATTATAGAAATAGCCTGGTGTGGGGAACAGTTCTGGTTCAGTTGAAACAGACATGATAATAAATTACAGGTTTATCCCTTAATAAACCACTGACTTTGGGGCAAGTTACTTAATTTCTCTGAGTTTCAGTTTCTGCATAGGAAAACCAGCAATTGATAACTGCTACCTTGCAATCTATTACAATGCTAGAAAATATTTTTTAAAAGTTAAATGCCTAGCATAATATTGGCACATTATAAATAGTGCTAAAAAGTTATCAGCTTAATGTGCTAATTCTTCTCACATTCTTTAATGCCCATTAACTATAAGAAAACATCACATAAGTTTTCAATTAGGTATTTTGTTGTGAGAGTCACACTTTGCATCAGTTTTCTAGGTCCCTCAGCATACCTATCTAGCCTCCAGCATCAACAGAGTTGAGTTTCTAGGAAAGAAGTGAAAAAAACAATTTAATTGTATTCACAATATTATGCAAAATTGGTCATGATGGTTTGTTGAATAAACAGCCATCTGGGTGCATAGGTGGTGAATGGAGGCATGAGTAGATGGATGGATAGAGGTGAATGATGAATTAAAAGTCACGATGGCAAAGTCAAAGTTTTTTAAAGAAATTTTTAAATCATTATCTTAGCCTAAGTGGCAAATTTTGTATTTTCTCTCAAAAGTTAGAAACCTTCTCAAAAAATGCACTTAACCTTCTAATGGATATCCAAAGGAACAGAATGAGTGAGTTTTATTTGCATTTAGTTGTTGTTTGGTTGATGACACTCTTTTAGCAAGAGTCAAGAGAGAAAAGAAATATAGATTAGTTGACTGTGTAGTTATAAACATAAACTTTGAAATAAGACCTGTCTCAAAAGAATAGTTTAGCTGAAGTAAGTGGAGGATTCTTCCTGTTCAATAATTTACTATTGATTGCATTTGAGAATATTAACAGGCATAATGCAACAGGTACAGAAGGATACCTAGAGATTCTCATAAATACTTCAATAGTCCACAGAAAGAATTAAGAATAAATGTATAGTTAAAAAACAGAAAAATTAAAGCATTTAATAGCTGCTTAGCAACATAGATATATAAGAATAAATACTGAGAAATCAATGTTGATGTTTTTCCATAATATTTGACTTGTTCACCATATTTAGCTTTTTAAGTTACACTTAATAACCGTAAATTGTAATTACACAGTAGTTACCGATGTCATTTTAAGTTTATTTCAAATCAGCCAGATTTACTTTACACTATATAGATTCTAAATTACAAGAGAGCTCTTAGAATAATCAATATTTAATTAACTTACAATTACTCATACTAACTGCCTTTTAAATTTAAATTAAATGCTACCATGTGACAGTTAAAGAGATTATCATTTTTCCTATTAGGTCACTGTATAATATGCTTATTGCCTTAATTTATCCTTATTGCTACTGAGAGTATTTGTAGTCTCAGAAGATGTATAAATTTACAGAACATTAGCAGAAACAAGGCACTAACAACTGTTTTGTATTATCTTCTAAAGCCATAATTTAGAAGGAGAATAAATAAAAATTTACGTGTGTGTTTTTTTAATTTAACAATTTCTGATCTTGCTTACAGGTACATACTAGCTGTTTGCTGCTCAAACTTTCCAGACGCTCAAAGGAATTCCCCCATTTACAACATAGGCCCCGGGACCTGCGGCAAAGAGTCAGGGGCCAGGTGTCACTGGATTGCCCTCATCCAGTTCAGTGGCCCTCTCTGCTTGCAGCTTCCTCTCCCCTAAAAGCTGCAGAGATTCTTTCAGGCCTCAGGGTGCCATTGAGAAGGTAGCTTCTTAAGTGCACTGAATGGTACTCTACTAGAAAGCATTTATCAAGTGTTCAGAGTCGCAGGACTTACAAACAAGAGTAGATTCAGCTAATAGATCCAGGAAATAGCTTCTAATTAGATTGTTAATTTCTGAGAGGTAATCAGACTTCCATCTTGATATCCTTTGTTGTGCCTAGAGCTGTGACTGGCCTATTACAAGCACTCTTCTATTACTTAATTTGCTACACAATGGGAAAACCCAATAATTTATTTTTAAGGAGGGTCCCTTGCATTCCACACCAAACTACTTTAGCATGATAGTCAAGCCATGTTCAAGAAAATTGAATTCCAAGATACCTATAAAATCAGGAGATCCCAAGGAAATGCTGTGGTTTTCAATGGGGAGGTGGACCCATGACCCCGGTCCACTACAAAGTGTATCCAGTGAAAATAGCGACTGTCTTCAGGTTCAGGAGAGGCTCCATTTGTGGAAGTGCCCTCAGGTGTCATAAATGTCTGATGCTATATGGCTATTGATACTACGCTCCAGTACTACAGGTATAATGGGAGGAACTGAAGGCTGTGGTAACCAGGAATGCATGCATCATCTATAGGGAACAATGTTTACCAATCCCAGATAAATATTTGTGGACCTTCTAATTCTTCAAAAAAATTATGGAAATCCAGATTTTTATAGGAAATCTGATCATGTGGAAACTAATATAAATTTTTACAACATATTACATGAGTTTCCATTATGCAAGCAACACAAAATACAACTTTGGATTCTATGTGGCGCATGGGTGGTCAATTAGCAACCTCTGCTCTGTTGTGTCTAACACAGGCCCTTCACTCCCACCTGATAGCTTCCTGGCAGATCTTCAAGCCTCGTACTGCTCCACACCTGCACACCTGTCACTTTTCTCCACGACCTCCAGATCTAATCACATCATTCACTGGCAGAAATTCCTTAAGAACTATCCTGTTGTCTGAAATAAAGTCAAATTCTTTGCTGAGCTCCATTAGATCCCATCTACAGTCTTAACGCTTACTACTGCAGGGCTCGAGGAAACTAGAGTCAGAAAGTCCGAAACTATTTAAAGCTTCCCGAGTGTGCCACGTCATTCGCATACATACATATAAGACTGCACATGGTATTCTAAGTAAAAATTCTCCCTGCTCCTGCCTCCTCCACCTGCACAATCCTACTTAGTCTCAGGTCTCACAGTCAGTGACTTTTCCCACAAGAAGACTTTCTTATTTCATTGGCAAGGCACAGATTTTATAAAACATAAACTATACTTAAGTAGTTTGCATTAGACAGGTATCTGTTCATGGAATTAATGAGTTAACAAGTAAATGTATCAGCCAAAATACACCAGATGGGCTTTAAGAAGTATTTGCCAGGGACTGGACATTCCCAGGATAGGCTGAAGTGGCATTGAAGCAGACTGTGAAATAAGCCTGGTTTATTTCATGAATGGCCATAAGATAAGAGCTGACATGAAAATTTGACAGAGTGATAAACAGCTTGTGGGAAGGTGAAATGCTGGATAGAAATCAAATTTTCATTAGTCTAAGCATTCCACATTCTGTCATCAAATATAAGTGTGTCTGGAATTTTGAACCCAACCCTGAGACCCACCCATGAGTAAAGGAAATAGAAATTAGTTGGCAGATCTGCTGGGGAAGTGGAGGATGAGACTGGATAAGGGGTGATGGTTGTGATGTGGCCTACATGCTTGACAGGTGATCTTGGTTTTGGTCTACATCAACCTGGTGTGATCTTCAGGCAAAGCATTCTCTTGGCCTTTATTTCTCCATTTGTAAACTAAAAGATTTTGATTAAATATCCTCATAGACTCATTCCAACTAACTAGTCTATAATTTTGTTTAGTATATAAATGTCTAAAACACCCTGGAGGAAACTTCCCAAGTCTATAACTGCTCAACCCTGGGGGCTAGAGACACAGATGTGCTACAGTAATATCAGAAGTTGAGCTCCAAGAGGGCAAGGATTGTGTCTATTATGTTCACTCCTATAAGTCGTGCATCCACAATAATAATTGGTTCATAATAGGCTCTCAGTAAATATTTTTGATTGAATAAATTAAAGACATATCCCACAAAGATACTGTAACCCTTGTTCCAAGCATAGACATGCTGTCCACAAACCAGTCTTATCAATAAGCTTCTGAGTATGTGTGTGTGTATGGAAGAATGTGTGTGCACATGTGTCTTTGTACCTGCATTCACCTGAAAATCTAGGTCATTCTTTCATTTACCGATTGCACAAGGGTTCACTTTCTTCCACATCCTCACTAACACTTGCTGTTTGTTGACTTATTGACAAGAGCCATTCTAACAGGTGCAAGGTGCTCTCTCATTTTGGTTTCAATTTAAAATTCTCTGATGATTAGTGATGTTGAGTATCTTTTCATATGTCCATTGGCTATTCGTATGTCCCCTTTGAAGAAGTGTCTACTCAGGTACTTTGCCCATTTTTTAAATGGATTGTTTGGGTTTTGGTGTTGAGTTTTACAAGGTCTTCATAAATTTTGGATATTAACTCCTTATCAGATGTATCATTGGCAAATATGTTCTCTCATTCACTGGGCTATCATTTCATTTCGTTGATGGTTTCCTTTGCTGTGCAAAAACTATTTAGTTTGATTAGTCCCTTTATTTTTTTCTTTTATTTCCCTTACCTGAGAAGATATATCAGAAAAAATATTGCTGAGAGATATGTCTGAGATATTACTGCTTATGCTTTCTTCTAGGATTTTTATGGTTTTTAGTCTAACATTTAAATCTTTAATCCATTTTGAGTTTATTCTTGTGTGTGGTGTAAGAAGGTAGTTTAGTTTCTTTTTTTTTTTTTTTTTTGCACATACCTGTCCAATACAGATATTTACAATTCAACTGGCTGCTACTAATCCTCAATTCTTCAGCCACAGAAAATGGCCTGGGCATGGTTCTCTCTATGAAGCAAGCTTGTGCCTTTCCCAGCTCCCTTCTGCCAGGAGTGTTTTTCTTATCTTGAAAGAGGTCAATGCCTGATTATAATTTCTTTCCTCCAGTAATATCCAAAGTGGCGACTGTATTTCATAATACACAATGCATTGGGCTGTACCTCTGTCTCTCTCTTTCTCCTAAGTTTCAATAGCCCTTCTTTTGCTGCTATAAAATCTCCCCTGAGCTCATTTCTTCTTTAACTCACATCTTCTACATCTGTTATTTTCTAATAAGCTTCCTCTTACAGTTTGAGTCTTGGCTCTGAATTCTTTTTCAGCCAGAACTCAAGTACTGAGGCCGCTGAAACAAGATATGTTCTGAGTCCATCAGTATAAAACATGGTGCTGTTTTGCTGCCAACATAATCACATTTGAGCAAATGCTTGGGATGATAAATCAGATCAACAGATATTGGTTGTATTTCACTAGAAAAACCTTGCTCTGAGTTTTCAAATTCTCCAGGTTAACTACTCAAAAACTATTTTTAAAAACTACTGCTCTTCTGTCTCCATTAACTAGGAATCAATGATTTTTTTTTCATTGTTTCTGAAAACAACACTCATTGGAAGATAGTTTTGTTTTTCTTTTTAGATTCTCCTGTCCTACAAGTAACTTCAGTAAGAGATAAGGAATGACTTACTCCCAGGAAGCACACATTGGTAAGTATTATACTACTAATTAGTAAATTTTCAACAGGGGCTCATCCCAATGCATTGTGTATTATGAAATACAGTCACCACTTTGGATATTACTGGAGGAAAGAAATCATAATCAGGCATTGACCTCTTTCAAGATAAGGCACAAATTGCAAAAATAGACCTTGGGAGAGAAAGAAAAGAGTGAAGCAGAAACATAGATAGAAAGGAAGGGAAACAGAGGCCGAGTCTCAGAAAAAGATAAAAACAGTAAGATGAGGAATATCAAAAATGGAAAGTGGAGTAGGTTGGAAGCTACACTAACTGCTTCCCAGAACCAAACTGATTACAACTAAATTATAGAAAAATCATTCTGAATAATCAACTGAAGACTAGTGGAAGAGAAGCCTTATAACCAAGGACTTCCAGAAGAAACCATATCACTACCTTGAGACTGGTAGGAAATGTGAAGCCAAGAGAGGGCTGGCTGGGCTCCCACAGTGGGCAGCAGCAGTTCCAGAGGGATATTTCAGTGGCCAGGGGGGTTCCACCTGAGGAGTGTAGTGCCTAAACTTTAGTTATAAACAAAGGAAAGGACCCCAAATTAAATAATAAGAGAATTCTCCAGAAGAAGAGCTAAATGAAATGGAGGCAAGCAATTTATCAGATATAGAGTTCAAAGTAATGATTATAAGATTGATCAAAGCATGAAAAAAGACATAGAAATCATAAAAAAGGACCAGTCAAATAAAGATTGCAACATCTGAAATAAATAATATGATAGAAGAATAAATAGTACGTTAGATGAAGCTGAGTATCAAATCGACAATTTGGAAGAAAGTTAGAAAAAACTTAATCAGAGAAGCAAAGAGAAAAAAGAATTTTAAAAAATGAGAATAGTTTAAGGTTCTTTGGTACATCATGAAGCATAACAACATGCATATCAATGGGATATCATGAGAAGAGAGTGAGCAAGGGTTTGAGAACCTATTTGAAGTAATAATGACTGAAAATTTCCCTAAACTGGTAAAGAAAAAGACACACAAGTCCAGGAAGTACAGAGTCCCAAACAAGACAGATCCAAAGAGGCCCACACCAAAATACATCATAATTAAAAAAGTAAAGCTGAAAGACAGGGAGAGAATAATAAAAGCTACAAGAGAAAAGCAGTTATCTACCTGCAAGGGAAATCCAATAATACTGCCATCTGATTTATCAACAGAAACATTTCAGGCCAGAAGGATTGGCATAAAATATTCAAGGTAATGAAAAGCAAGGGCCTACAACCAAGACTACCTTGCCCAGCAAGGTTATCATTTAAAATTGAAAGAAAAATAAAGAGCTTCCCAGGCAAGAAAAAGATAAAGGAGTTTGTTACCACCAAAACAATATTGCAACAAATATTAATGGGCTTGCTTTAAGAAGAAGAATAAGGAGAAGGAGGAGAAGGGGAAGAAGGAGGGGGAAAAGAAAAAGGAGGTGGAGGAGAAGGAGAAGAAGAAGAAAAAGAAGAAGAAACAGGAAAATAGTTAAAGATAAAATGGCATAAATACATATCTATCAATAATCACTTGAAGTGCAAGTGGCTTAAATGCTGCAATCGAAAGACATAGGGTAGCTGAATGGATAAGAAAATAAGACCCTTACATATACTGTCTTCAAGAGACACACCTTAGAATGAAAGACACATGCAGACTAAAAGCAAAGGGATGGAAACAGATATTTCATGCAAATGAAAAGGTATAAAAAGTTGGGGTACAATACTTACATCCAACAAAATAGACTTTAAGACAAAAGCTATACTAAGAGACAAAAGGGACACTATATAATGATAAAGGGAACAATCTGACAGGACAACATAACCCTAGTAGATATTTATGCGCCCACCATAGGAGCACCTAAATATAAGGCAAATCTTGATGGACATGAAGGGAGAGATGGGAAGAAATATAGTCATAGTAGATGATTTTAACACCCCATTAATTTCAGTGGATAGGTCTTCCAGACAGAATCAACAAGAAGACAGTGCCCTTAAATGACACACTAGATAAAATGGATTTCATTGATATCTTCAAATCATTTTACTACAAAGCAGCTGAATGTACATTCTTTTCAAGTGCACATGGAACATTTTCTAGAATCAACCAAATGTTAGGACGCAAAACAGGTCTTAATAAATTTAAGAAGATTGAAATCATATCAAGTATCCTCTCTGATCATAATTTTATGAAACCAGAAATAAATCACAAGAACAAAACTGAAAAATACATAAAGACATGGAAGCTACATAACATGTTATTAAACAATGAATGGGTCAACAATGAGATCAAGGAAGATATCACAAGATACCTTGAAACAAATGAAAATAAGAACAAAGCAACCCCAAATCTGTGGAACACAGTGAAATCAGTCCTAAGAAGGAAATTCATAGCATTACAGGCCCATCTGAAGAAACAAGAAAAAGTCAAATAAATGATCTAACTACACTTGAGGGAACTTGAAAAAGAACAACAAACAGAGCCTAAAGTGAGTAGAAGGAAAGAAATAATAAAGATTGGAGCAGAAATAAATGAAAGAGAGTCTAAATATACATATAAAAGATCAATTAATTCAAGAGCTGGTTCTATGAAAAGATAAAGAAGATTGAAAAACCTTTAATGAGACTCATCAAGAAAAAAAAAGAGATACAACCCAAATAAATACAATCAGAAATGAAACAAGAGAAATAACAACTGACACCAAAGAAATACAAAGGATTGTAAGAATATTATAAACAACTATATGCCAACAAATTAGACAACTTGGACCAAATGGATAAATTCCTAGAAGCATACAATCTTCCAAAACTAAATCAGGAAGAATCAGAGAATCTGAATAGATAGATTACACCTAGTGAAATTGAAGCTGTAATCAAAAAACTCCCAACAAACATGCCCTGGCTGGTGTAGCTCAGTGGATTGAGCGCGGGCTGGGAACCAGGCAATCCTGGTTCGATTCCCAGTCAGGGCACATGCCTGGGTTGCGGGCTGGGTCCCCAGTGAGGACCATGTGAGAGGCAACCATACATTGCTGTTTCTCTCCCTCTCTGTCTCCCTCCCTTCCCCTCTCTCTAAAAATAAATAAATAAAATCTTAAAAAAAAAAACAAAAAAACTCCCAACAAACAAAAGCCCTGCACCAGATGGCTTCACAAGTGAGTTTTACCAAACATTCTAAGAAGAACTAACACCTATCCTCAAACTACTTCATAATTTCCAAGAGGAGGGAAGACACGCAAGCTTATTTTATAAGGCCACCATTATCCTAATTCTAAAACCAGATAAACACAGTACAAAAAATAAATAAAATTATAGGCCAATATTCCTGATGAACTTAGATGAAAAAATCCTCAACAAAATATCAGCAAATTGAATACAGCAATATATCAAAAAAATCATACACCATGATCAAGTGGATTCAATCGGGAATGCAAGGTTGGTACAACACTCACATATATGACAAATTCACTACCAACATCATTTTCAATGGGCAAAAACTATAAGGATTCCCCTCAAGATTGGGAACACGGCAGGGATGTCTGCTTTCACCTCTTATTCAACATAGTACTGGAAGTCCAACCACAGCAATTAGAGAAGAAGAAGAAATAAAAGGCATCCAAATTGGAAAGGATGAAGTAAAACTGTCATTATTTGCAGACGACATGATATTGTACATAGAGAACCCTAAAGATTCCACTAAGAAACTACTAGTACTGATAAATGAATTAATTCATCAAAGGAGCAGGATACAAATTAATATCCAGAAATCAGTTGCATTTTTATATGCCAATAATGAATTGTCAGACAGGAAAATTAAGATAACAATCCCATTCACAACTACTTCAAAAAGAATAAAATACCTAGGTATAAATTTAACCAAGGATGTAAAAGACCTGCACTCAGACAATTATAAGACACTGAAGAAACTACAGAAGATACAAGTAAGTGGAAGCATATACCATGTTCATGGACAGGAAGAATTAACATCATTAAAATGTTTATACTGCCCAGAGAATCTGTTTCAGTTTATACTGAACAGATTCAACGAAATTCCTATCAAGATATCAATGACATATTTCATAGAACTAGAACAAATATTTCAAAAATTTATATGGAACCACAAAAAATCCTGAATAGCAACTTTGAATTTGAGAAAGAAGAACAAAGTTGGAGAAATCATGCTACCTAATATCAAACTACACTATAAGGCCATAGTAATCAAGACATCATGGTACTGGCATTAAAAAGACACAAATATCAATGGAACAGAACAGAAAGCCTAGAAATGAACCCATGAATTTGTAGTCAATTAATATTTGACAGAGGAAGCAAGCCATACAATGAACTAAAGGCAGTTTATTCAATACATGGTGTTGGGAAAATCAAACAGATATGTGTAGAAAAATAAAACTAGACCATCTTTTTATGCCACACACAAAAATAAATTCAAAATGGATTAAAGATTTAAATGTTAGACCCCAAACCATAAAAATCCTGGAAGAAAACACAGGCCATAAAATCTTGGACATCGCTCATAGCAATATTTTTTCTGCTATATCTCTTCAGGCATGGGAAACAAATAAAAAATAAACAAATGGCACTACACCAAACTAAAAGTTTTTGTACAGCAAAGAAAACCATCAACAAAATAAAAAGACGACCCAATGAGTAAAAGACCATATTCACTGATAAATCTGGTAAGGGGTTAATTTCAAAATTCATAAAGAACTTATAGCCCTGGCTGGTGTGGCTCAGTGGATTGAGTGCCAGCCTGTGAACCAAACAGTTGCCAGTTTGATTCCCAGTAGGGGCACATGCCTGGGTTGCAGGCCAGGTCCCCAGTAAGGGGTGCGCAAGAGGCAACCACACATTGATGTATCTCTCCTTCTCTCTCTCCCTCCCTCCCCCTCTTTCTAAAAATAAATAAAAGAAATCTCTAAACAAAAAGAACTTATAAAACTTAACACCAAAAAAAAAAATCCAATTAAAAAATGGGCACAGGATCTGAATAAGACACTTCTCCAAAGAGAACATAACAGATGCCAATAGACATATGAAAAAATACTCCACATCACTAATAATCAGAGAAATGCAAATTAAACCACAATGAGATGTCATCTCACACCTGCCCAAATGGCTATCATCAATAAATCAACAAACAGCAAGTGCTGACGAGGATGTAGAGAAAGGGGAACTTTTTGCACTATTGATGGGAATGCAGGTTAGTGCAGCTACTGTGGAAACCAGTTTGGAGTTACCTACAAAAAAATGGAACTCTCTTATGATCCAGTGATTTAACTTCTGGGAATTTATTCAAAGAAACCCCAAATACTAATTTGAAAGTATATAAGCAGCATTATTTACAATCACCAAGATATGGAAGCAGCCATCTGTATACATGTCCATCAGTACATGAGTGGATAAAACTATGGGGCATTTACACAATGGAATGCTACTTGGCTGTAAAAAAGAAGAAAATCTTACCCTTTGTGACAGTACCTGGAGAATACTGTACTAAGTAATCCAGTCAGAGAAAGAGAAATCAAATACCATGTGATTTCACTCATATATGGAATCTAATGAACAAACTGAACTAATAAGCTAATAGAGACAGACTCATAGAGAGAAAGCTGACAGCTCTGTGGAGGGGTGGGGATGGAGGGTTGAGGAATGGAGCAAAAAAGAAAAAGAACTCATGGATCCAGACAGCAATATGGCGATGGGCAGGGTGGGGGGGAGCAGGATATAAGGGGGATAAATAGTAATGGAAAAATGCAATTAAAAATACACTATTTTAAAAATAAATCAAAAGATCACAAATCAAAAAATACAATAAAATACACTGTATAAAAGTAAATGACAAATACAAAGACAGTAAGGTTAAAAGAATCAGAGACAAAGACACAACCACAGGGAGAAACTGCTAGGGTACTTGCAAAGCTAATCTGGAGAAGAGGGCATTGAGAGACCTCTTCCTGTCTTTGGAAGAGCAAGAATTGTCTCCACAATCAAGAGCATTTAGTTTAGATATTATGAAGATAACCAAAGAAGAAATGATAATTTTATTATCCTTTTTTTACATATGATGTGACTTCATTTATATGAAGTTCTGAAAAAAGCATCTTAGTCAATAATGCTAAAAATCAAGGCAGTAGTTACCTGAAGGGGTGGGGCACTGAATGGAACAGGAGAAACACTGTTCTGTCTATTGATCTGTGTGGTGGTCACTGGGGAGTGAACATCAAGCTTACACCTTAATTATCAAACTAGCAAAAAGTACGCTATAGCCATGTTATTCAGTGAGCTGTGGCGGGCGGGCGGGAATGGAGCTTCAGATGTGAGCAGGTTCTGGGGCACTGCGGTACTTTTCAAGCTCCCTTTCAAAAAATTCTCTGGGCCCTTGAGAATCCTTTGTGTCCTCAAGCAAGTCCCTGGTCCTTTTGAGACTCAGTTTTCTTTCTCATCTGTGGATGGGATCAAGGGATCTCTAAGACCTCTTTCTACAATTCTGCCTCTTTTGAAAACAAGTGGCATAGGAGAAGAAGAAAGAGAGAGGGGAGAGAGAGACAGAGAGAAGAGAGGGAGGGGGAGACAGAGAGAGAGAGAGAGAGAGAGAGAGAGAGAGAGAGAAAGAAAATAGCCTGAATGGATCTTGCTGCATGTGAATTTCCAAGAATTTGTAAATGTATTTTTTAGCTCTAAAAGTCATTCAATTTGATGCACAACTATTAACTTCAAAGTCATAGGAAGGTAAATTGGGGTTATGGTATGTGAAAATTACTCTCCATTAGAATCAGAGAGAGAGGGAGTAGCCTATGCTCTCCGCTAACCTATGTTAATTTTAGTCCAAGTATAATATTGACAAAATCAGTATGTATGCCTGGCAGTTATGCATTAAAGGTAGCACCTGAGTGGCATTTGCAATAAATGATTAGCTGAATAGCTTGCTCCCTGCTGGGACAATAGAGTTTGTTTTGCTTTATTAGTCTGCAATATTTAGAAAATGTGACTACTAAAGGAGACCCGGGATGCACTCATAATTAGAACAAAGAATCGGTGTGCAGGGTTTTTGAGGCTGTTTGCTTTTCTTTCAGAAGAATAGGTTAGGTGAGAAAGTCATAAACTTTTACTGAAGCCCTGCTAATTCTAGACACTGCCTTAGGCATTTAACATGATCATAAAAATGTGTCTCAGATCTCTGTGTGTGAGGAGCATGATTAATCTAGGCCTCAACGGCTGTGCTCTGAAATCTATCACTACCTTCTCATGGAGACCTTGCTATTTGTGGGCTGCTCCTAACCAATACTTGAGCATGGCTGGATACTGAGGTGGGTCCATTCCTAGGACGTGGGGACCTCCTCCTGTGGGTGACTTTGACTCAAGGACTTCCTTAGAACTGTGGGGAAGTCTAAGACTCTTCCACACAACCTTCCTTCCTTCCCTCCCTCCCCTTCATGAGGGCCATAACTGTACCACATTTGGAATTCTCTCCCAACTTCCCTTCTCTGTCTGCATCTCAGATGGCCCAGATATGTACAGTTGCATAACTTACAATAAATTGCATAGACATTGATTTATTTTACTCCTCACAAAAATCTCATGAAATAGTTTGTTAATCAGAGTTCATTTTAGATCATACAAAACTGATTATTTTAATAAGAAAACATGTTCAAGTAGTGGAGACGGGTGGGAAAAGGTGCATTATTATTTTTTTTTTTTTGTCTGAAAAGTCCAGGGAAAGACCCTCAGGCATAGCTGTAACTAAGGATTTAATCAATGTCATCAAGAATTAGTTTCTATCTTTTCCCTGGGATAGAAGTAAAGAGAGTAAAAATTCTCTCTTTTGGCACTATCTGATAAGAGCTTATGTTTTTGTATTAACTGAAAGTTTACAAGTTCCTTGTAGCAACTTCAATAGTGGAGAACTTCTGTTTTCTAACAACTCCCATAGAAATCCTAGACATGAACTTCATTGACCTGAGTCAGATCACATAGCCATACCTGAAGTAATCATTATGGCCTACAGGATGGGGTACTGACTGGCTTAGTGTTCTAACACCATCCCATCCTAAAGCGAGGGGCGAAATCAGTCCCATTCTACCAGATAAACTGAGGATGGGGAAGAGTGGTTTCCATGGAGAAAAATTAGGATGCTCTTTTCAAAAGAACGGGATCAGTTCTGGGCATCATTGTTGATCATAGAAATGCATTCCAGGTTGAAAAATTGAAATCCAGAAATGTTAAACCATTTGGACAAGAAGTGGTTCTTAAACTGTAGATGCATCAGAATTACTTGGAAGGCTTCAACCTCAAAATTTCTGATTTAGTAGGTCTAGAGTGAGTCACAAGAAGTTGCCTTTCTAACAAGTTCCCCAATTATGTTAATGCTGGTCTACAGACCAAACTTTAAAAACCACAGCTCTGAATAGTAAAAAGTGTTAACTCTTTTGAGTCCATACTAAGTTCCAGACACTGTTATAAAATTGACATATATTATTTCATTTAATGCTAGGAAGTATGTAGTTACTACTATTTTCTCTATTTTAATGTGTTAGAAAGATAAGTTTCAAAACTACTAAGTAAGGACCCATATTAGAAAGTATCCATTTTTAGTTTTTTGAGGAAATTCTATCCTATTTTCCACAGTGGCTTCAACAGTCTGCATTCCCACCAACATTGCACTAGGGTTCCCTTTTCTCCATAATCTCTCCAGCACTTGTTGTTTGTTTATTGGTTTATTATGGCCATTCTGACTGGTATGAAGTGGTATTTCATTATGGTTTTAATTTGCATCTCTCTGATGGCTAGTGATGCTGAGCATCTCTTCATATGTCTCTGGGCCCTCTGTATGTCCTCCTTGGAGAAATGTCTGTTCAGGTCCTTTTCCCATTTTTAAATTGGATTGTCTACCTGGAGTGGAGTCGTGTGAGTTCTTTATATATTTTGGAGTTCAAGTCCTTGTCCAAGGTATCATTGGAATCTAATCAACAAAACAAACAAGCATATAACCAGAGACATTGAAACAAAGAACAAACTGACAGTAACCAGAGGGCAGGCGGGAGAAAGATAATGAGGGAAAGAAGGGGAAGGGTTGTCAAGGAACATGTATAAAGCACACATAGACAAAGCCAAAGGGGGTAAGGATTGAGGGTGGGAGGTGGGGGTGGGTGGGGTGGGGGAAAATGGTGGTGGGAAAATGGAAACAACCGTACTTGAACAACAATAATAAATAAATGTATCCAAGTTGAATTGATACTCAAATGGATCCTAAAGTAAACTTTCCTAAGACAAGCGGCCAGGAGGATGACATCTGTGTAGGGAAAATAGAGACCAACTAGTTTCCCACTATTGGGTTATCTACAACCTATGTGGTTAGAAGTTTAAAAATCAATTAATTGCCTTAGCTGGTGGAGTTCAGTAGACTGAGTGCCGGCCTGCAAACCAAAGGGTCACCGGTTTGATTCCTAGTCAGGGCACATGCCTGGGTTGCAGGCCAGGTCCCCAGTTGGGGGCATAAGAGAGGCAATGACCCACTGATATTTCTCTCCTTCTCTTTCTTGCTCCCTTCCCCTCTCTCTAAAAATAAATAAATAAAATCTTTAAAAAATCCATTAACTGCCATTTCCCCAAGATCACCTATGTTAATTATACCCTAAGCACATACAGGCATATAAGGTAGTTACTAAAATGGTAATGGTTTCACACCAACTTATAACCCACCAGAATTGACATCGTAGAAATGCATAGAAAAAGGACATGTTTCTTTCAGATATTTCCTTTTTGGATCCTGCTGCAGTTTGAAATTTTAATATCTTATCAACTATATAGTATTCATAAATGACCATCCCTTTTTATCTAGTTTTTAATGCAAGAAACAGCATGCTCCTCATAATGACCTAAACGTACCCTATGAAATAATGCTTGAGGATGGTGAACTCTAAATTATGAGTGATTATTTTTAAATTCATGGCAACTTTTCTAAGGATTTTTACTACCTGCTTAATTTCTCCAGAAAATCATAGTCATTATTACCCATAATGTAAGCAGTTCATCTAGAGGAAGGAATTCCTAGCTTCCTTAAAGTTTTCTTGATTTTCAAGAAGAATTTAGCATGTCAGATCCAGGCATGTTCTGCTACCAAGCACAACCTTATCTTTACAGAAAATGAATCATAAAAAGTTATTAATTCTAGCCTCTAAATAGCCTGTTGTTGAAGAAGGGGAACCACAAAGGTCAGAGATGAGGTGCAAAAAATGCATGGAAACTAGAACTTTAAAGTCTGAATATTATGAACTATAATTTAATTTCAGGAATTGCATTTACTCAGTAAAGAATTGTAATGAATTCATTATGCACAAGACCCTGTGCTAATCATTGCAGAGGATGCAAAGAAAATTAAAACATAAACGCCTTCCTTGAAGAAACAATAGTCTGTTGAGGAAATTGACTCAACATTATAGGTTTGAATATTTTAACTAGCCGGATCTCATTCTAGATACCTAGTTAGGATAAAGGCTGCAGAACTCTAACAAGGACATTCAAAAATGCAAGACCTCAAACAAGATGTTCAGGGTGAGTAGATGGCCTCTGTTCCATGAATCATCAAGGGACCCAGGGGTCAAGAGTCAAATCTGCCATCTTCCAGCATCTAGAACCTAGGACATGGTATCTGCATAGACAAAGCACAAAGGTACCACTTGTCCTGGTTCCACACGGAAGAATGAAGAAAGAGAACTCGGAAGCAATAGGCACGATGCCTTAAGGCACAGGTGGCAAACACAAGGCCCTTGGGCCGAATCCGGCCCTCCACCTTGTTTTATCCTGCCCAGCACCTTGCTGCTACTTGGAGGCAGCGCCGTGCTCTCACTTAACTGTTAAGGAATAGTTACATGTATACATTTGGCCCTTTGAAGGCAACAGCGGGGCTGATGTGGCCCCCGATGAAAATGAGTTTGACACCCCTGCCTTAAGGCCTGAGCCCAGAAGTGGCACATCTTAATTCTGTTCACATTCCAGTGGAGAGAGTTTATTTGTATAACCTTACCTTCTCACAAGGGGAGATAGAAAACAAGGTCTAGTACTGGGCCCAAGAGGACAGGGAGAATGGATTTTGGTGCAAAGCTAGCAGGCTTTTCTCCAGTACTACCCATCATTTATTTCACTTAATTATTACAACTACACAATGACACAGTCATTCTTATTTCTATATTATATATTATGTGACTGAGGCTTAGAGAGGTTAAGCAACTGGCCCAAGGTCACATTAAACCACTGACTAGAAGAAATGGAATTCCAACCACAACACACCCGACTTCCAGCCTGTGATGGGGCCACTAGGAAAGGGAACTACTATCACATACTGCTTTCTCATCACTCTATATACACGACCAGTCAAAATATGGGGCAGAGTGTGGAAGGAAGTTCTTTTTCTTTTAATGTGAGAGTTAATAGTAATGGTGTATATAGAAAGTCATAAAAGTTGTGAATCTTGACAAAAGGCCAAAAAAGTATAATCTGCACCCACCTGCCAGGGACAGAGAGCCATTTATTTCACTACAGCTATCTCCTACAAAACTTTTTTTCCCCATTTTTGTATTTTATGTGAGGTAGTTTTGGGGTAGTGTTATTACAATTAAATTGTTTCTAAATAAAAGGTGTTATTTGGCCAGAGCCAACAGAAACTGCAACCAAGGCAGAGCTGGCTGTGAACTTTAAGTTGAAGACTACTGCTGATCTGCATGGCATTGGAGCGCTTGGGGAGTTGTTTTTATTGTTCTTTTGTTTCACAAGTGCATTTTGATTTCTACAGCCTTTTTTAGTCACCTTATTTCAAATGTCTGTCACCACGTACCAAAGCAAACAAATATGTGGTGTCTACAAAGGGAATCTTGGGCTGCCTGCCAGTCGGAATCTGAAGACAGGCATAGTGGCACCTTATTTCAGAAGGACATTGGCCGCATTCCGAAGGTAACTCATGCGTATCTGCACAATTGGGAATATAAAGAAACAAAAAAGGAAGAATGGGGAGAATGCTGGAGTAAAGAAGGCAGGAAAGCTTCATAAACAACAGTGTTTAAAAGATCTAAGTAGATGCAAGAGCTAAGGAACTATTTGGATATCTGGGATTTTGTTTTTGTTGTCCTTTAAGATGAGAGTTCAGACCTGGTGGTTGTTGCAATACAGCCCATCGCCTTCTGCTGGGGAATGACATCTGCTAGGTGGCTAGCACTCAGCACTGAAAGGAGTGATTAGCGTGGGCTCACTACACTGTCACACAACCTCACCCACGGCTCGAAGAATGCCCCTCAGTGAAAACAGGAGCAGCAACAGTAGCAGCAGGCCTGTCATTTCACTGAGGAAGGAGGGATAAGTGACAGAAATCTTGACATCTGGCCATTTATCATTTGAAAAAGTCCTACAAACTAAAGGAAATACAGCAGATGAGCAATCCTAGGAAAATTCAGGTGAAATAAACCATCAATCCTCACCCTCCATGTTCCACAGATGTACCCAGAGCAACAGCCCAGACACTACACTGCACTGTAGTCTTTCCGTCCGTGCTGGGGTCCCCCAACATCCTCATGGCCGTGACTCACTTCCACTGTGTCCTGGCAGGTAGGTGCACAGTTTTGCTTTTCCTTTCCCCAATATCCCTTATGAGGCAGGAGAAACATTAGTCAAGAAACAACTTTTTCCAGATTAATCAGACTAATCAAAATATCTTTACACATTGAAAAATTTGTCAGAAGCCAAGATGATATAGAAATAAGAGGTGCTTGAAGCTTTTGTTCCAGAGTATCTTTTTAATAGTAGTTACAGAGCAAGAGCCTTGGAAGGTCAAGATAGATTATCCTCCTGGGGCTGCAGGCAGGTCTGTTTACTACCCACTATAATACAGATATAATCCCCCTGGGACAGAGGCTGGGTAGAATTATTTGCATCCGATTATAAAAGACTTGGATTTTCAATCTTGGGGTTCCTCAGCTGTGACGCAAACCCTTTGCATGTACCACATTCATTCGCTTGGCCTTTCTGTATGGCCCCGTGTGATTTAAGTAAGAAGGGGAATCAAATGCCAGTGAAGGTCATGTTGTTTGCAGTGCCTTGAGTAATAAAGTTCTTTGACTCCAGAGTCTTCTGTTTTCTGCTTGCATCCATGAAAATGCAGCAGGTCGACTTGTTATGTTGCCAGCTGGGTAAAACTACAAACCTTCAGTCTTCACAACCATCTCTGTATTTTTGTCTACCACTTAATCTCAACTTAATCCCAAAATGTAATTGTTCCCTCATCTATGTGTTCCTGATATTTAAACAAGTTCTATTACAATACTTATTGAAAGTCATTATTCAAACAAATGTCTTTCTCTAACTTGGCTCTGTGTTTCTAAAACAAAGGTCCATGCCTTATTTATCTTTGAAACTTTAATTACCAGTATAAAATAGATGCTTAACAAATAAATCAAATTAGGGCATTGGAAAGAGCCAAGTTGAATCCTTCAGATATTAGTTGTTTTCTTGGCATGGTAAATTCTCCATCTGGTTCCTATTTATGGGTGAAGTTGTAACATCTTTTTGTCCAATCATGCATTCGGCTACCATGACAAACTACAGCACCACCACTCCATGCTCACAGTTTCATCTGGCGGTGGAAGCACCACAAGAATGATAGACTGTTGAGAGGCGCAAAGAGGCACTGTGGTGATCCTGGTTGTTGGAAAACTCCAGCATAAAGCTGCTGCTGCAGTGGGATAGTGCTCCGAACGTGGTTGCCTACGCCGTAGGGGATACACGGTCTGGGAATAAACTGCTATTACTGGGAATATGGCATTGTTTCCAGGACTCGAATATCCCTACCATAGAAAAGATAAGAAAAGTACCACGGTCTTCTAGACTAATTATGATTCCTCCATAACTTTTCCAAGAACGATGAACTCATTTCTTCATCCTCCCACAGTTCTGATTCCCTTCAGTACCCCCCCACCCCCTGCTAATGGGTAGATGTGAATGCCAGATGTTCAAGGAGACAACCATGGTTCCCATGGTTCCCACCAATAAAATGTGGTGTTATTTTCTAAAAGGAGGCATTTATTTTTTACATTGTATCTTATTGATTTTGCTATTACAGTTGTCCCAATTTTCCCCCTTTTCTCCTTCTACCCAGCAACCCCCACTGCTTCAGGCAACCCCCACACCAGTGTTCGTGTCCATGGGTCGTGCACATACGTTTCTTGGCTACTCCATTTCCTATACTGTACTTTACATGCCCACGGCTATCCTTTAACTACCTGTTTGTACTTCTTAATCCCCTCACTTCTTCATCCATTCCCCCATACCTCCCTCCCATCTGGCAATATTTTTTCTTAAATAAGTCTCTTTAACAATTTATATAATACTGTTTGGTGACAACGAACTCTAGTCTTCTCTTGCCTGGGAAGCTTTTTATCTGCCCTTCGCTTCTAAATGAGAGCTTTGCAGGGTAGAGCAATCTTGGCTGTAGGTCCCTGCTTTTCATGACTTTGAGTATTATTTGCCAATCCCTTCTAGCCTGCAAAGTTTCTTTTGAGAAATCAGTTGACTTACATTCAACTCAATTTCTGACAGTTCTGAAGGATGGTTGTTCTATAGTTTAGTTGTAATTTTGATGTGGTCGTGTGAGGAGGCATGCCATGTTTACCTATGCCTCCATCTTGACCAGAAATCTCCTCAAAGGGGGCATTTAATTAGAACAAATCTCTGTGGAAAGAGATTTACTGTAAAAGTGAAATAGAAAGCTGTTCCTTTCTCAAGATCTTTTTTTAAAAGACAATGAAAATTCCCTCTATGCAAACCTAGTTTGATTGTAACTATTATATTTGGCACAATTCAAAACTCACTTTACACCAAAGTGAAGAAATATATTTGAAACAGCTTGCCCATTCTTTTACCTCTCACTCTCAAGAAAATGCAGATGGTATAAAATTTGCAGATTGTACAACATCCTTATTTAAAACAAATGGCACACATGTGTAAGACAGATTGTTACAGATGTATAAATAAATTTTATTAAAATGAAATCAAAGATTCTTCATAGTCTGTAAAAGGCACATTGATAAATACTGATGAAAGAGACTCTCTTTATTTCCACTTTAGAAGAGAGATTATGATATTTTAATTAAATAGCTCCACCCAGATTATCATATTTTAAGAATAAATAATTTACCTTTATTGCTTTCCCTTTTCCTTACCTGTCACTGATAACACCCTGTGATTTAAAATAACTTAAGACACAGCTTTCTAATATGACATAAGGAAAGAACAAATGGTATACTATAGTATGTTAAAAGCTGTGCTTTTTCAGCTCAGCCACTTACTGGTTTGGAGCAAGTTACTTAAGCTATTTAGCTTCAGTTTCCTCATCAGTAACGTGTCAGATATATACTGTCGACCTTAAAGGTTTTGTGAGGGTTAAATAAATAATACAAAAGCGTTCCCATAGTACTTGTTATATGCCAATGTTCAAAGGTTAATACTACTCACCATTTTGTGAGACCTACAACATGCCAGACACAATGCCAAACACTTTAATATATAATAGCTTATTTAATAAACAAGTATTATTAAAGGCCTACTCTACTGAGAATGGGCTCAGAAAAATTACATAATTTGCCTGAGGACTTAGAACTAGTGATTAAAAGCACAAGGATATAAGCCCAGCAAGATTTTCTGACTCTGGGTCCTGTACTCTTTCCAATACATATAAACAACTCAATAGATGTAGACTGGTTCCATTTCACTCTCCAGTCTAGCCAGACATGAACTACCATTTGCTGTCTCACAAACATACCCCACAGTGTCACATGTTTAAAAATTTAATTAATAAGTTTTATTTGGGGACTGGGATTTACAGGTCTCTGCAGCCACCTTTGCTTCCTGGGGCAGAAGTTGAGATCAAGGGCACCTATGGTAAGAGGAGATAACTATCCTTAGATCTGAGTTCAATAAAGCATCAAATCCCCCAAGGAAACCTCTCATAAACAGCTATCTTCCCCTGAGTCTTAGGAATAGTCCAATGTGGACTTATTTTTCCCACTCCCAAACTTAACATGTTAAATCCTTTTCCCCATCTAGCTACATTCCTCCCAACACATTTCAAGATTCTTAAATATAAGTGGCCCTTTTCACAGTGGTCTGTTGGCTGATGCACATGCTACCCCAGAACCCTATCCCTTACCCTGGGTTCATATTTTCACTGATGTTTCCATCAAGGTTCTGAACTCCAGCCTAATCTCTTCTCTAACCAAATGTATAGTTTCCTATGTATAGCTTTATGTGTATTAAAAATACTGTCTAAAGGATTTTTGTAGTAAAAATAGGATATACATCTTGGAAATTTTTCAAACGGTACAATACAGAAATAGAAGTCTGTACTCTAATTTTACTCTACTTCTTGAAGGTGAATAGTATTAACAATTTAATATGTATCCTTCTAGAATCTTTTGTATATACACATCTACCCAATTGTATATAAACATGTATATGAATATAAGAATATATACTACTTTCTATATGTTCTATACATACACAAAGTTATACATACTATATGTAATATATTGTATACATATATAATTTCTTTAGATAACTAGACCATAGATTTTATTAAAAACTTTTTTCAATAAACAATATATCATAGATACCTTTCTGTGTCAATACATACAGATGAACCTAATTATTTTTAGTCTTTTATATTTTTTCATATTCTACTATATTCATGTTCTATATTTAACCAATTTCCTACTAATGGACATTCACGTTGTTTTCAGTATGAAATTTATTATAACCAACACTGAAATTAGTATCCTTATAAGTTTTGAGTACTTGTTAGAATATTTTTATGGAATAAATTCTAGAAGTGGAATTTCTGAGTCAAAGGGTACACAGTTAAAATCTTGGAAGATATTGTTAAATTTCCTCCTTACCCATTGTATTTGAGAGTCCTTGTTTCCCAACATATTCTGCTACATTGCATATAATCAAACATTTCTTTTTTGATGATCCAATAGTCATTAAAATTTTATTTTAATTTATTTCATCAACTATTAATGAAATTCAATATTATAGCTTCAATTCCACCTCTCCACAAAGCTCTACTAGTGATGCATCTTAATTCCAGTCTAGGTCTCCTGCTGAAGTCCCTGCCAACTTAACCAACCACTGCGACACTTGAGATAGACACTTCAAGGTCACCTACCACCCCATCACTTTAGAGAAGAAACTGAAACCCAGAAAAGGCAAGAAACAGGCCAGAGCTCAAGCTGATATGTAGCAAAATTGAGGCAGGTCAATGCTGTGACCATCTTACCAGTTAATAGTTACTGTCTTAGGCAGATACTATGTTCTTATTTATTTTTTATGTCCCTATGTCTACTATACTGTAGTAAGTACAAAATAAGTGTTCATTAAATAAATGGGTAAAAAGAAAACCAGCTCTTTTGTTCTCTAGTGGTAAGAAGATGTATTGGTAGATGTTTTCAGTGACTGCAATACTGACGCCCTACTCCAAAAGGCAATACAGGCTTTTACTTATTTTCAGTAATATGAAATCCAAACCATATTTGTGTTAATGTGAAAAAGACGTATACAAACAAAATGTTCAACAGACAAGATTATTTAACCAGGTAGGTAAATAACAATCACGTAACAGTGTCAAAGCCTTCAGATGTTGCCCCTACTTGAGTGACAACCAAGGTCCAGCAACACAGGGAAAATAATTGAACTAGAATAGTCTAGTAAATTATTTATAGTTAAGAAATGGTCAGTCTTAGGTAGACTTTTTCCTGAAGAAAAATCAGAGGAATAAAGTGGAGAGAATCTGGCTATGAGCAAATACAAGTAGTTGGACTCCAGAAGGAGCTGGAAATTGGGCCTGAACCTCCTTTCTATTTTCTTCCAATGTCTTCACATAGTCAACTAACCACCCATCCTCCGATGGTCCATAATGGTCCCCATCCACACCACTCTCCTCATTCTAGGAGGACATCAGTTGTACTCACTTTAATTTCTGTGTAACTTTGGAGCGTGCATGAACTCTACTGTACGAGCATCTTGGGCATCAACTTAGAATGCTGCCTGCCACAAAAAATACAGCAGGGGGAAGCCCAAAGCGTCTCTGGTGGAAAAAGAAAGACTAGTACACATGGCAAAGGATGCTCAGCCTCATCAGCAGCTTAGGGCATGAGAGTGACAACCATAAGACTGCAATTTGGAAATATTTTAAAAGATAGGAATATGGTCATAAAAGCTTAAATATACTTCATAGGTTTGAAAATAATCACCTCTGGTACATCTTAAGACATAAATAGTTAAGATTTCAAGTTTCTCAAAACACCAAACAATGGTACTATATTGACATAAATATCAGTATTTAGTCCCTTAAAATAACTCAGTCTGTCAAAATGTCAAAATACTGAAAACCAATATTAAAATTACAAAATGTCTCCTGATTTGGGGAAAATAAATCAACATCAATCTTTACAAGTTACTCTCTTATTAAAAGGGCTACCTAACATTAAGTAAGCTTATTCATTTTCTAAATATACAGGCTTCTTTCATACTCATGAAATTCTGCCCTACTTCTTAGCCTACACTCTTTTACAATTGATAATGGAGCATCTCTTCTTCTTTCTTCTTTCTCCTCCTCCTCCTCCTCCTTCTTCTTCTGTTTTTTCCTCTCGCTCCTCTTCCTTCTCCTCTCCTCCCCCTCCTTCCTCTTTTTCTTTTTTGTATTATTTTACATTCCATCATATCTGTATTTTCATTCATCTTTTTTTTTAATTTTAATGCAGTTGGTTCTTTCTCTTTCCATTTAATGTTTTGAATAGAATTTCACTGATGCTGAAACACCCACAGCCTGTTGTTACCTACAGGTAAAATCCTTGTCACCCATGGGAAATGAACAAATTTGATATTTCAAACAAATAAACATAAACAGTTCAACTTGTGACACATTCTGACTTTGAATTACTATTGCATTAGCTTTCATACACCCTTTGTTGGGCTGAGTTGAGCTTAGAGACCTACACCTGTGTCTCAGCAGACTAGAAATGCAATGACGGTTCAGTAAGATAAGCATAAGAGCTGCCCAGGATTGTCCCTTTATTTCCCTTCCCTCGGATGATGTCTTACTCATCATGGGATCTAAAATTTTGTACATTTTATTTTTTTGTAATTTTTATTTTAAATTTTTAATTGAAGTTGCAAACAATCACAAATGGTAGCAATAGTATTTTAAACTCAATGTACCTATTGAATCACCCAGATTCAACAACTATTGACACATGACAAACCTGCTGCATTATACTCTTGCCCACTGCTCCCTCAATAATTTTAAAGATTTTATTTATTTATTTATTTAGAGAGGAGAAGGGAGGGAGAAAGAGCAATGTATGGTTGCCTCTCACATGGCCCTCACCGGGGACCTGGCCCGCAACCCAGGCATGTGCCCCGACTGGGAATCGAACCGGGACCCTCTGGTTCCCAGCCCGCACTCAATCCACTGAGCTACACCAGCTGGGTCCCTCAATAATTTTAAAGCAAATCCTATTTACCATATTATTTCAAATCAAAGAGCTACTTCATCATGTATCTCTAAAACATAAAATTGCTTGTAGAAAGCATAAAAGACAATCACGTCCAGTAAGTTAACAAGAGTTTTTAATACCATCAAATATCCAGTGTTCACATGTCCTTCATTGTTTTACAATTTTTTTAAACAGATAATTCACTTAAATTAGGATTCAAATAAAGTTCATGCTGATATGAGTTTTAAAGCCTTCTCCTTTTATTTTTGTTTCTTACACTGTTTTTGTTTCTGTTGAAGGCACTAGGTCATTTATCCTCTGGGGTTTTCTGAAGTCTATTATACAAATTACATTCCTATGACATCATTTGTAGAGCTTATTTGTCACCTGTATTTCCCATAAATTGGTAGGTGTGCTTAAATGTTCAATCAGATTCGGGTTAATTTTTCTTTTCTAGCCAAATTCCATATACAGGTAATATTGTATACTTCTGTTAGAATGTACATGGTTGTCTCTCTTTTTTGATGTTATCAACTATTGATGATTATCACTTAGCCCTATTAACTTATTAGGGATATGCAAAATAGTGATAGTCATTTTTCATTTATTAGCTAGAATATTTTTATATAGGGAAATTTTCCCTCATCAATTATGAGATTACTGAGGGCAAATGCTTGATTCTTTCTCTTAAGAAGTTTTCTTTTCTTTTTTTTTCTTTTTTTAACTATATTTTATTGATTATGCTGTTACAGTTGTCCCACTTTCCCCCCTTCTTGCCCCCCACCCCCTTACCCCCCTTTTCCCTACCCTTTAGTTTTGTCCATAGGTCATACACATAAGTCCTTCTGCTTCTGCACTTCCTATACTATTCTAACCTCCCCCTGTCTGTTGTCTACCTCCCATTTATGCTACTTGTTCTGTGCCCCATTCCCACCCTCTCCCCCTACCACTCCCCTGTTGATATTCCTCTGTACCTTATATAACTCCTTTTAACATTTCATACAATAAAGGCTGGGTGGTGATGAACTTCTTGAACTTGACCTTATCTGAGAAGCACTTTATCTGCCCTTCCATTCTAAATGAAATCTTTGCTGGATAGAGTATTCTTGGATGTAGGTCCTTGCCTTTCATGACTTGGAATACTTCTCTCCAGACCCTTCTTGTCTGTAAGGTCTCTTTTGAGAAATCAGCTGACAGTCTTATGGGAATTCCTTTGTAGGTAACTGTCTCCTTTTCTCTGGCTGCTTCTAGGATCCTTTCCTTATTTTTGATCTTGGGTAATGTAATTACGATGTGTCTTGGTGTGTTCCTCTTTGGGTCCAACTTCTTTGGGACTCTCTGAGCTTCCTGGACTTCCCACAAGTCTATTTCCTTCACCAGCTTCGGGAAATTCTCCATCATTATGTGTTCAAATAAGTTTTCAATTCCTTGGATTTCTTCTTCTCCTTCTGGCAGCCCTATGATCCGTATGTTGGGCCGTTTACAGATG